>PVLC010004350.1:0-16849 GCA_004027655.1 Graphiurus murinus
CAGTACTGGGGATTGAACTCAGGGGCATTCTACCTCTGAGCTATACCCCCAGCCCTATTTTTTATTCTTTATTTTGAAACCGAGTCTCACTAAGTTGCAAAGTGCCTCACTAGGTAGCTGAGGCTGGCCGCGAACCCGGATCCTCAGGTCTCAGCCTCCCGAATGCTGGGATTACAAGTGTGCGCCACCACGCCCGGCAAATCACTGTATTTTTGGCCCCATGAATTCATAGCATCAGTGCTCACAGTCATGGCTTGTTATATGCCTTATATGTACATAGTACTTTCCCATGTACCACTATACTGGATTTTTATTACTACTCAACAACATAAGCAGCACAGGTATTATAATCACTATTTTACAAATGAAGAAATTGAGGAAGAGATTTTTCCAATTATCCACACACTTCAACGTTCACCTGGAATATTACTATATCATGAACCTTAGTAAGAATGCCTTCAAACAAGAAACCCACACAAAGAGGTGTCAACAGTCACAAAGAGGCACAAGGTCCAAGGCTCCTCCAAACTTGAGGAACCCAGTTCATTCAACCTGCCATAAGTAACCAAGACTTCTTACTGCTCAAAATCAGAACTATCCTCATTGGGTAGAGCAGGCCCACTGAATAAGAAATACTAGGGTAAGCAAGCCCAGCTACCTCAGGAGACCAGCATTCCCAGTCAGATTAAAGGCCTCTACTTAGCTGACCAACTAAAGAAGGGACCTTGTTAAGAGGGAAGTAGACAGGAAAGGGGTGTGCCAACCTGGTCTGCCACTCCCCAGCACTGTGACCTGTCTACAGTCTCTCTGGACCTCAGCTCCCTCATTGGTGACAGAGTTGACTAAGTCCTACCACTTAATCCAGTTCCTGGGACTGTTGGCCTTTCAGAGCTGGGTTTAGTAAACTTAACTTCTATTTTTGTCATACAGAATGATGATTTGGGGCCCAAGCTATAAAATCACTGTATTTTTGGCCCAATGAATTCATACCATCAGTGAATGATGGCCTCCACAACCTCACAGAGCTCACCAACATGCCTACCACTGCTTTGTGGACAAAGATCCTGGGTTGCTGAGAGTCTTGCTATGTTGCTGAGATTGTCCTTGAACCTGCCATCCTTCTGTCTGATCCTCCTGGGATTACAGGTGTGTGCCATCACACCTGGCCTGAACAGACTTCTTATAGTTCTTTACTCAGCTCCACATATATGGGCACCACCCTAACCCCATTCACACACACAATTTTTCATCCCCCTCCCTGCTCTTCCCTCCATTGAGAAAGTTGGACCTAAACATTAATGACCTTTAGACTCTGCTGCCTTTTTCTACTGTGGCCAAGAATTGATGAGCTTACAAGATTCCTTAAAACAAACAAAACAACATCAAAAACCCTCATGTTGAATGTTCCTATATACAAGGGAGGATGGAAAGTTGTATTGTGATCTCTGCCCTGAAGATCTTATCAGTCTTCTTATATATAAAGTAGAGATGGAGCTAATGTCTTCCTTTAAGAGTTGTTGTGAGAATTAAATGATCTAAGGTACATAAAGTCCTTGGTACAATGCCCACACATGGTAACTCTCACTATTCTTGTTACTAAATGCAATAAAAAAATATTGGCGAGGCATTACACTGGAACTATCAATGAGATGTACTGTGAGAGAACTGAAGACAATGAAGCTTGTCTTCATTTTTTTCAGTTGCTATAACAGAATACTTGAAACTGGTAAACTTTTAAAGGAAAGAAGCTTTTTTTTTTAGCTCATGGTTCTACAGTTTGGGAAATTCAAGATTGGGTGGCCATCACCAATTCCTCAGGGCACAACATAAGTTACAATAAGCAGAGAGAAGAATAATAATATACTCTATAATCTCTGCATCCACAGAACAATCTATTGGAATATGGCATGCATAGAGAGAAAGAAGGAAGGACCTCCAGGTGCAGTTAATTGCCTCAGAGAAGTATCATGGTCATTTTGCAAAGATTTCCAAATGGGAAGGGAGAATTGGTGCTAGCAAAAGCAGGATATAGGCCCAGAAAAGCATATTTTTGTTTCAAAGTTCTGTTCATGACTGTATAACCCTGGGAGATGAGGAAAGGAAGACAATAGATAAATTAAGTTTCAGTAAATCACAAATTGGCCTGTTTCTAATATGTTGTATGAACAAGTCAATGAGAAGTGAACTCCATTTATTAGCCAACAATCACAGAGGAAGGAAACTATGAGAAGCAGGTTTAAAGTTGATATAGGAGGAAATGGAAAACATTAGAAGGCTATACCTGGTTACAGCACAAGGCTGCTCCAATACACATCATGTTTGATGTGCCAACACCACTTCTCCCTTAACAGACACATCTGTTGCAGTCACACTTACGCCAAGAAAGGACACCCAGACAGAGTATCTTCCTTTGAGATCGAGGGTAGAAAATCAGAGGGAATGGCCAGCTCAGGTCATGTTCAGATCAAATCACTGTTCTTCTGTGATCCATGCACCTTATTAAATAAGTCTATTTGGGGAACTTAGTGCTTAGCACATTCTTCTGTGGGTAAGACAGGATTAGGATAAATTCTTGCCTCATGTCTTTAACCCCCTTCTATGTCCCTTAACTTGTCATCTGGATTGGTACAGGACAGAACACATTGGGTTCTAATTACCAGCTAAGCAGCTCAGACAGAGGGAGGAGTTCAAAGAACTGAGGACAGAGTTGCAGGATAGTGTTCAGAAGTAGAGTGGTAGAGCCGGGCATGGTGGCGCATGCTTGTAATCTCAGCTTGGGAGGCTGAGATCGGAGGATCCGGGTTCTCGGCCAGCCTCAGCTACCTAGTGAGGCATTCTGCAACTGAGTGAGACCTTGTTTCAAAATAAAGAATAAAAAATAGGGCTGGGGGTATAGCTTGGAGGTAGAATGCCCCTGGGTTCCATCTCCAGTACCACAAAAATAAATAAATAAATAAATAAATAAATAAATAAATAAATAAATAAATAAATAAGAAGCAGGGTGGTAGAACTGGATGTCAAGAGGTTAGGGGTTTCTCTCATGCAGCAAAAGCTTTGAGGCAGGTTTGAGGAGAGTAGCAAAGAAGCAACATTGCCTCCTATTGACGAAAGAAAGAAAGAAAGAAAGAAAGAAAGAAAGAAAGAAAGAGAACACACAATAAGAGCCCCTTGCTTTAAACCTGCCCCTGGTTGAGACAACTGGCTTCCAATTCAGCTATTGTCTACTCAGTGCAATCAAGTATAGTATGTAAAGATGAATGAGACATGGCTATTATCTTTACAATCAAACAAGGAAAAGGAATGTATAACCAACAAACAAGCAATGAGAAAAGTAGTACACTAAAGGTGTGTACAAAGGATAAATAAGCCTGCTGGGACAGTTAGGAAAATGAATTCGTATTTAAGGAGGTTCTTGAAGTAATTAGCAATTACTGGGAGTTTGTAAAATGGAGAAGGGTCTCTGGGTCCCTTTCCTTCACCATATGCATGGCTCACTGTCCATCTGTTGAGGATGTTATATTTATTTGGAATAGCAATGCAGTGTTGTCCCTTCTCTTGAGATGGCAGCCTCCTCCTGCTATGCATCTGAGTGGCAAAGGAATGGGGTAGTGGTTGAAATTTCTACAGGGAGAAGAGCCATTCTGTACTAGCTTTTCCTAAGTAGGTGTGGCCTCATGAGTGGCAGAAGGAATCTTCCCTTTTTTTGTCATCTAAATCTCCACTCCTTTAAGTTTGTGAGTCCCATATTGTCATCTCTCTTTTCTGTGCTTGGAAGGAAGTTGCTATTTGAGTTGATTCCTCTCTGGGAGCTTCCAAACAAATGCCTTTCTCTCCTTTTCTCTCACTAGTATTAGAAGCAGGAATTGTGAATGGAATTTCTCCATCCTCATAGCTTACAGCTATTCCTTCCTACCATTCTATTGTCCAGTCAAATAATATTTATTGAACATCAACCATAGGCCTGGTCTGGATGCTGGGAACATGATAGTGAAAAAGGCAAAATAAGTCCAATCCAGTGGGAGAAATAGACAAGAAGTAACTAAACAAGTAAATATGTTGATATATAATCAGGCAGTCCTAAGTTCTTATGAAGAAACCCAGAGCATAGTAGGAATATGCTCAGAATGCTCTGCAGAGGTTATGAGGTTAAGAATGTATCTTTAAGGAGATGACATAAGATCTGAGAAGAGAATGAAGCAAGAGGAGAAGGGAAGGTTAATGGCTGGTAGAAAGGTGTTCCAGACAACAAAGATAGAAAATGTGACTAGTCTTGGTATAGCTGATGAACAGACAGAGTATACTTAGAGAGCAAAACAAAGAGTGGTCATGGATGATGTGTAAGGGTTTTGTTCTAAGTTGTGGGGGGAGGTGCTTTTGAAGACTTTGGAGCTGAGGAGGGACATGCTATAATGTGTGTCCTTGAAGTGTGATGCTGGTTACTCTGTTCAAGACAGATAGAATGAGGGAAAGAGTTAGGAGCCTAGTCCAGTAGACTGAACAAAATATGGTGGTGGATTGAATTTGACAGGTAGGAAGGAAGGCTATGACAAGGGGTCACAGAATATATTTTATGGAAGAGACAACAAGGTGTGTGGAAAGGATTAGATGTAGGGAATGAGGACAAGATAAAAGTCAAGGACATTTGCCTGGTATTCAGCCAAAGCCACTTGGGGAATAAATGGTGCTGCTGTTTGCTGAGATCAGAGTGAGTAGGAAAGCAGGTTTGGGTTGTGGAGTTGATGAAAGCAAAGTTTGAATCAGGAGATTTTGATTAGGTATTCAGCTTATATGGAGTAGGCCCACTATATATAGTCTGATGACTTCAAAGAGTTGAGTAGTTTTAGGGAAGAGACGGAATAACCGTAGATACAGCACTGAGGACCAAGGAAAGTGTATACCCCAGCCCCAAGCCTGGTAGAACAGGGGTGCAGGGAATAAAGAGCTCACACTTCATGGGTTTCAGTGGGAAACAAGGTCATCAGGGAAGAACTGGGTGGTGTTAGAGCAAGAAGAAAATAGAATTGTTAAACTACAAGATTGAAGACTTGGGGATTTTTGTCATAAACAGGTCATTGTCTGACAGGGTTCATGGAAGGTTTTGTTCTGTAGGTGATGAGACAAAAGGAAATTTGTGAGCCCCATAGGCTCTTGGGTGAGGAAGGAATCTTAAGACATTAAGATGAATCCTTGGTCCACCGGGCAATCTGTCCATGGCACATTAATGTCCACAAGCACCTGTTTCTTTAGAATTCCTAGATAAGTCATGATAATCCAAGACAAAGGGCTCTAAAAAATTCCCAGTATTCACTTCTTCCAAAACACAAGTCCTAAATTTCTCAACTCATGCCAGCACTGTCTCAATAGCAAAAAAACAAAACAAACAAACAAACAAAAAAACTCCTGCTAATGGCTATACCCTGTTCTAATTAGTCTGTTTCCTAAGTGCCCCAAGGCTGATAGTCTTCCCTCTCTAGGTTAGGAAGGGAGGGTGGTCATCTGGTTCTACCCCAAATCTTATGGACAGAGGTTGAAAACACAAAACCACAAACCAAGAAGAGCTTACTAAAGAATTACAAGTTGGGGCAATGACAAGTGGTAGTTGCAAAGAAAACTACCTCTTCAGGGCCATGAAAGATGGGGCTAAACACACTGTAGAAATGGGAGGCTCAATGGACTCATAGGGTGGCCAGGAAAGGTTATGGAAAAGATGGGTTTCCTGGGGGTCCCCAAGATTGAAGAGCATTTACTTCATCACCTGGAGCAGTGGGCAAGAGGCTGGCTGCCCACATCTGCCCCCACCAATTGAGTAGTATGCCTCTGGGTGAGAAAGAACCATTCATTCTGTATCCATTATCCTTAATAATTCTAAACCAGGTGGTGATGGAACACCAATCCAAGCTCATTTCAGAAGGATGTGGAGAGGGGGAGGAAAACACATCAGAAAACAAATTCATCTTCTCCACATAGAGACAAAGGATGAGGGCTTGGTCCAGAGCTGCAGAGACTGATCCTTTCAAGGCTGAGTGAGTTTTTCAAGACATTCAAGTCAAGTAGTGATAAAAATCCCACTATTCACTGTTATATTAATGGCTTCTCCACTATATGCAGATAGGTAAAAGCATCATATCTTTATTTGCATTTCTTTTTCTATTGCCTCCAGCTCACTGAATTTCTCCCTTATCTGCCAAGAAATGTCTACTTTCAAGGTATTCTTTCATTTCCTCATGCCATTGGCTGTCAAACGACTTAATAACTTGCCCATCATGGAAGTCAAATATAGTTTATTAAAAATGCATGTCTCACTCAATAAGATGCCCTTTGGCAGTCTTCAGACCTTGACAACTCTGTCTCAAAGCTTGGGAACACTGAATGGTCCTGGCCGGCCAGCTATGTCGCCTTGCTTTCTATCATGCTCGCTGCACAGGTTATGCTGGAGTGAGCCTGAGAAGGGAGGTGGAAACTGTCCATGGAGGGGTGGAAGTGGGCCAAATGTCTGATTTGAAGAAGTGGGACCTAGGCCTGCAAACCCCAAGTTCTTGAGGACTGCTAAGCTATCCAGCCAGGTCCCAGGCAAAAATAGGATGGACCTGGTTCCCTGGGAAAGTGGGAGAGGCCTCTCCAGAGGAAATGGCGTGGAGACAGGAGTGGGCTGTGTCAAGTCAGTACACCGGAATGATGAATCATGTGTGTGATGGCTCACGTAGCAGGGCTACATTGCTATTTACAGGGGCTAATGAGGCATCTGCAGCCACAAATTCAGAGTCTGAATGTTGCAGCTGAGGAGGAAGCAAGGAGTCTGAGCTAAAAAAAAAAAAAAAAAAAAAAAAAAAACAAAGAGAACCAGAGGTGGCCTTTTCCATCATCGTCTATGAGGATGGACAGCACCAAAAACACTCCAGCAGGAAAAGTTGACCCTTTTCCAAAACTGTCTTAGAGCAGCCTCACAGCCTCCCTGGTGCGGTTCTCCAGCTGCTCTTGGATCTCCTAGCCAGATCCCTCATGGCTTCAGATTAATCTTTCATTCTTTACTTCTCACCACATTGAGATGAAGCACAGCTCTATTTGCCCCACACCATACAAAATACATATATGTACTTGCAGACTTAGTCCCTCCTTAGTCTTTTCACCTTGATGTCACTTAATCCCAAAATCTTTTGCAAGAATATTGTTTCTCTCTAGGTTGTGGTTTCTGGTTGCCCACTTGCTAAGTAAGTGATCTACCACGTTGGACTCAATCTGCTCAGAAACACGTAGGCCCTTGGGAATGGGTGGTGGCTCTGGTATTTTGAGAATGGAGAAGAAACTCAGTGCTGTGGGAAGACCAAAAGAAGAGCCAAAGGCATGGGTGGCAGGTGAGTATTGCTTACTCTAAAGAAGAGGATCTGTGCTTTCCCCCAGCAGGAAGAGAGAACTCCACCACTGGAGTAGATAAAGGGAAAGTAGGGACACAGTATGAGAAATAGTAGTGAGAAAGTAAAATAAAAGGGAAGAAAGCAGGGAGGGAGTTAGGTCAATAGACAGGACAAAGAGAAAGAAGAAAAGAATGTTGGGGGAAAAGAGATGGGCAAGAGAGGAGCCAGAATAAGGTCAAGAGCCAGATAAGGGAGCAGGGTGCAGTGGTGTACACCTGTAATCCCAGTACTTGAGAGGCTGAGACAGGAGGATCCCAGATTTGAGTCCAGCCTCAACAACTTATCAAGACTCTCAGCAACTTGACAAGACCCTATTTCAAAATAAAAAAGGGAAAAGGGTTAGACTGCAGGTCTGAGGCAGAATGTTCCTGGGTTTAATCCCCAGAACCAAAAAATGGCAACAAATAAAAGAGCCAGAGAAGGGGATAAAGAGCAGAGGCCAGAGAGAAAACTGGAGGACAGGAGAGTGAGCTCTTTGAAAAGATACATGGAGTTGATGGCTAGGAAAAGTGAGGGCAAGCCGGGTGTGGTGATGCATGCTTGTAATCCCAGCATTCCAGAGACTCAGACTGGAGGATCCCGGTTCGTGGCCAGCCTCAGCTACCTAGTGAGGCCCTCCGCAAATTAGTGAGACCCTGTTTCAATAAAGAATAAATAATAGGGCTGGGGGTGTAGCTCGGAGATAGAATGCCCCTGAGTTCAATCCCCAGTACCGCAAAAAAAAAAAAAAAAAGTGAGAGCCCTGGGGGTGACTGATCCACCCCTAGAACTGCCCCAAGCCACGCAACCAGAAAAGCAATGCCTGGGGTTCCTTTGCCATGAGCTTTCGGGTCACTGTGGGTGGACGGGGTGGCCAGGCACTGACGTGGCCTGGGTATAGCTATGTCACAAGTGTGTCCTTTTAGAAACCTCGGGAGGCTGAACAAATGAGGACACGAGAGAGGGGACTGAGAAAGAGAGAAGCAGAGGCAAGTGCCCACGGATAGAAACACTGTGTGGAAGAGACTCAGAGGCCAAAACAAAAAGGAGAGGAACACAGAAAGATGGCAGAGAGTCTGATAAGGATGGGAAATGGAACAAGAATGATGAGGAGATTTGGAGAGAAATTGAGAGAGATGTGAGGCTGAGAGGATAGTGAGAGAAAAAGGAGGCTGAGGGGGAGGAAGGAGAGTGGGAAAGAAGATATACAGCATGGAGCCGAAGCTGCAGAACATGGAATAGGTCCTAGTTTGGAGCCTTTGCCAACATCTGAACTTGCTATTTTGCTATCAGTTTTTCATCTGTCACTAAGACAAGCAAAGATTGCTAAGCTTTAGGTTGGATTGATTATAGAATGTTTCATTCTGATCTGTACCAAGGCTAACTTCCCTGGATTTCTAAATGAACCGAATGCAGTTAGATACAGTAAGGGGAAGGAGTGGGGCAGGAAGATGTACTTTGTACCATTAAGGATGAGAAATAGAATCATTTAGTAATGCCCTGTGGGGCTGGAGGAGATGCTTCCTTACCTATTAATTGTCACTCCTGGGTCGGGGACTCAGTGACCCACTAGGGCACGCATTGTTCTAGGACTTCTGGGACTCATCTGGCTGCTTGCAAAGTCTTCCTTTTACCTCTCTTGTCTTGTCAAGTCCCCAGCCAGAGATATACCTCCACCATGACTTCCTACAGTTGATCCCTGTCCATGAAAGCAAATCAGCAATTTCAGAGAAAAGTCAGGCTTGAGCTGAGTGAATGAGGACAGGGCAGGACTTTGGGGTCCCTAGTCACTGGCTTCCTCAGAAACCCTCACCCCTGCCAGCAGCTCTTCCATTTGCAACACCCAGCACAGGACCAACCTGGGTAATGGCAGTCAGAAAGAGGGACAGAGTGAGGACGAGGAGATAGCGGCATGCTCCACTGCACCTCTCTCCAGAATGCAATGTGACACGAGACATCGGGAGATAGCAGCGAAAGTTCAATGGAAAAACACACAGTTATTTATGGCTCGGGCATCTGTTGTCAGATCAGAAACAGAGACCTAATCTAAGGCAAATCCAGCAGCCTGTACCAGAGCAGATGGGGAGGTGTGTGCAATGCTCGGTCCTGTTCAGCTCTCAATTTATTATTATTCCTCGTCTCCAGATTCCATCTCCAAAGCAGACATTTGTCCTGGTCACGATGCCAGGAGCCCCAGTGGGTGGACAGGGAGATGATAGTGTCCTTCTACTGGGTGGGTAGTTATTTCCATTGTGTGGCTTGGAGCCTTCTGGGTGAGAAGAGAAGGTTATAGTAAAATCCAAAAAAGAGACAATGAAAGAGGGAAGGAAAGGAAAATTCCAGCCCAAGGAAAACACAAGCTGAATGGAAATGGGATTGAGGGCCAGAGATTGAGGGCTCAGTCTTCTCCTGCCCTACTCACTACATTACCTCTGGCAAGTAATCTCACCTCTCTGGGTGTCCCTACTGCCAAATGCTTGAGCTTTTGTAATTCTTCATTCTCAACATTACACACAGAAACCCTCACCCCTGGACCCTCACCCCATTCTTATACGTTCTTCATTTCCAACATTATACATTATACCTAGATGCCCACTCAACCCATATGTGAGTGAAAGAAGACAAAATGTAGAGTCCAAAGATTGGAGTTCAAATCCTACCTTGTCAAGTATCAGCCTAGTACTCTAAGCAAAGCACCATTCCCTGCTGACTGTCAGTAGTCATAGAAAAGACGAGTCAGCTTTCCAGGCTTTTTCTTGCTCAAAAGATCCCACAATTCCATGAACAGAAACCCTGAAAATTATCAGATGATGGTACTGGCATCAGGGAAGGAATACAACATGAATCAAGTTTGAGGAATTGAGATGTGTTAGGAACTCAGTCTACTTTGGTTGAATGGACAAAGTCAACCTCTAACAGTGAGTCCTGGGTCCCTGGCTTGCTGGGCCAGCCCTGGCATTCAGCGGAGACTCTCAGCCCCCAGGAGGCAGTAGACACTTACCGTACCCCAGTGCACCCTTGGGAACAACTCGCCTATCTCACAAGATCTCCCACATTAGCATATGCCCTACTCCCTTTGTGGAAAATGGGCAGTGAGAGGAGAAGCCAGGTGTGTGTGTGTGTGTGTGTGTGTGTGTGTGTGTGTGTGTGTGTGTGTGTGTGTCCAGGTTGGGGTGATGTCCCTGGAGGAAGGAGGCTGACCCAGACATTGTTGTTTGGTGGGTCTTAATTTGAATCTCCAGGCTCATACTGATGGGACTGCCTGAGAGGATTTTTTAAGAAGATGCTCTAATCCCAAGAGACACCTTATTTTTCTCATTTGAGATGTACCCTCTCAACTGAAAATATGCATCAACAAGCTCGATATGTTTCATTAAAAAGCAGAATTAAATTTCCCAACCTGCCATTTACACTTTGGGCAGTGCGATTCAGAGGCAGTGCCTGGGCAAAGCTCACAGCCAAGGTCAAGGGGCTTAGTCACTCCCAGAGAGCAGGACAAATAGACTTTTTCCTGTTGATCTGACTGCAGCAGACTTGCTGGGAGCCTCTGGCCCCAGGAGGGCTATGCACATCGTGAACACTGCGCAGTCTGATGTAGTAATAATGGTAAATAAAGACCTGGAGGGAAGCTTTAGATAGACAGATGTTTTGATTGACTAGACACAGGTGTCCGTCGCTGGTGCCTGCGTGGGGTGGGTGATGGGAGATTGGTGTTTCAGCTCTCATTCCCAGAGGCTGTCAGCGACTGCACCTCACTTGTATGCCCTGCATTCCTCTCACTACCCAGGTGAGCAGAAAAGACTGGAGGCTGCCAAGCAGTCCTTGCTAATTAGTATTTGCAAGTGACCAAGCAAGACCTCAGGCTTTTCCCCCAGGCTTTATTCCTTCCCTGGGGTACCTAGCTGGAAGGGAGGGAAGATACGATTGACTGTCCCTAAATAAGGCCTGGCTGGGAAGTCTCTGGGGGTGCCTCTTGAGTTGAGACCAGAGGTGTACCCCATGGTCCAGTCAGAACCCCCGAGCAAGAAACCGGGCTAGATCTCATCCCCCCGGCTGCCAAGCAGAAGCCTCTAAGGGCACAGTGGCCACATCTGGCAAGACGATGAGATGGCACCTTTCTTCCAGTGCTGGCAGGCTCTTTCTGCAGCCCAGATCTCTGCAGTTGATTTTTGTCTATGTTGGCACCTGTTTGCAGCTCACACCAACTAATGTCTGTCAATGGACTAATTATCATCAAGGATAAGAAATTAAGAAATTATGAATGTGTAGCCACTTCTGTTCTCATCCTAATGGTTTGTGTATTTAATGGTTTGTTTATTATTTAATGGTTTGTTCATTTTATTGATGGCATCTGTCCTCATTCGAACATTACAAATTACAAACTGGACTTGTACTCGCTCTTATTTGAGGTTTTCCCTCCTCAACTACTGTAAATTTTCTAACTGCCCCTAATGAGGGTAGCAGCCATTGCTTAAGTAGATGGATAATAGATAGATAGATAGATGATAGATAGATAGATAGATAGATAGATAGATAGATAGATAGATAGATGATAGATAGATAGAAATAATAGAGTCTCCAGGGTAACAAAGGCTTTGGATATCATGTTTATTGAAGCAACTAATTATGTGTAGCCTGGAAAAGAGAAGGTGTAAATGGGACATGATAGTTGTCAAGATTAGAATTATGTCTTTAAAATTGTTTTTAAAATTGTGAAATATAGAGCCGGGCATGGTGGTGCACGCTTGTAATCCCAGTACTTGGTAGGCTGAGACAGGAGGATCACAGGTTGGTGACCAGCCTCAGCTACTTAGTGAGGACCTCTGCAACTTAGTGAGACACTGTTTCAAAATGAAGAATAAAAAATAGGGCTGAGAATGTAGCTCAGAGGTAGAATGCCTCTGGGTTCCCTCCTCAGTACCACAAAAATAAAACAAAACAAAATTGTGAAATATAATACACATGCAGATAAGTATGAAATATATATATATATATCTCCTAACCAATCACATAAAAAGAAATTCCCAGGTTCAGGCATATGACATTGTCTCCAACCCCATCCACTCTTTGCTTTTTCTCTACCACATCCTGCTTCCTGCCCTCAGAGGGGACCATGATTTCATAGTTCTGCCTTCTGTGGCTATATTTTTAAATTTTGTTTATCGTTTATCACCCTAACTTGTAAACAAAACAATACAGTTTATTTTTGCCTGTTTTGAAGAATTTTACATAAATGGAGAGGTGTGGTGTATTAATTTACTTTGCTTAACATTGTGATTTTTTAAAGATCCTTCCACATTGCTGTATGTAATTATGGTTTGTTCATTTTTGCTAAAGCATAGTATTTCCCTTGTATAAATGTGCCATCGTTCATCAATCCAACCTGATATTAGTAAATATTCAAGCAGCCTCTAATCTGAGGCATTGAATTGATAGTGGCGCTGTGAAGTGCTTCCTTCGTGCACCACTGGGCACTTACCAAGAGGGGAACTTCTGGGTCATGGAGATTGCCTACATCAGGTGGTGCTACCACTTTTTAAAAGCTGGGTGTCTCAATTTGCTATTCTACTAGCAGTGATGAAACTTAACTTCTCGTCTCATTCTTTTTCATACCAGCTATTGTCAGACTTTCTATTTTCTGCCAATTTAATGAGTGTGTAGCAATATTCCAATGTAGTCCATGAGGTTGAGCACCTTTTCACATACTTAGTGGCCATTTTAAGATGTCATGTGGTCTTTTGCCCATTTTTTCCTCAGGTTGTCTTTCTTTCTTCTCGTTGCTCGGAGGGTTTGCTGATGTGTTATGATAGAAGTCCTTAATCGGATGTATGTGCACCACATATCTTAACGTAGAATGTAGTTTGTAGTCTACATTTTAATAGAGTCTTTGGATGAACAGATTTATAATTTTACCGTTGTCATGTGTATCAACTTTTTAATGTATGCTTACTTCTTTTTATGTCCTAGTTAAGAAATTCTTTCCTATATATGCAAAATTCCAAGTTGAGATACACATACACATGCGTGCGCGCGCGCGCGCGCACACACACACACACACACACACACACTTAATTTTGGGGCCAATGTATCTGTTGCTACAAGGAGGCACATTTTTAATGCAGAGAAAATTTTCTAACATTTTAGAGTGGATAAACAAACAAACAAAAAAAATGAACCACCTTGTTCCCTGTCATGCAGAAGGTTCCAGAAAAGAATAATTAAGATCCACCAGGGGCTTTTTGGGGAAATCTGTCTTAAGTGAGACTTCTGCAGTATATTCCAACTCCAAGATTCTGTGATCTAATAAGTAATAAACTCTGTCTCACTAAGTTACTGAGGAAGATGGCCTCAAACCTACCATCCTCCTGTCTCAGCCTCCCAATAAGGTACTGTGTGTGTGTGTGTGTGTGTGTGTGTGTGTGTGTGTGTGTGTGTGTGTTGGATACTCAACCCAGGGCCTCACATACACTATGTAAGTGCTCCACCATTGAACTACATCCCCAGCCCCATAAACTGTACTTTGATAAATATTGAATTATAACCAGTAGGAAGCCATAACCATGCCATTTGTGCAAACGGACAGGCATGTATGTACAACACACTCCTTGTGCCTCATGTCGCTCAGCCACAGGGCTCCTCTTCCTTTAGTCGCCCACACCTAGCTCACAGCAAGGCACTCAGCTAGAGTGTGGTCAGTTGATGCCACTGGCTAAGGTTGTAGGTAGTAGTAGAAAGCAGGGTTTATTTCAAGTTAACTCAATGTGTGGTGAATCTTTGGAGAATAGGGCCAGGGACAAGAAAAAGAGGCTGCCTGGCTGGGGCTTCATCTGTGCAGAGAGATCAGCCCGAGGATGTGGGCTAGGTGGAGGCCTGACCCTGAGATGCTGGGCTCCAGAGGACTGAGCCCAGAGGCAGGCAGCATGGCCTCAGCTAATGCTTGGACAGCAGAGGAGATCTAATCCTAATCCCCAAACACAGACCTTCCCCAGGTCTGTTTGTCTTCCCCTAATCCTCTAATATTTAAAGCAATTTCAATCCTGTTTGAAAAGACTTCCAAGCAGTTTGAGTCTGGGGCCTCTGGAGGGAAGGAGAATGGGAGGGAGGAAGGGAGGGGGAGAGAGAGAGGAAAGGAGGGGTGGGGAGGATCAGGAAGGGATGCAGGATGCAGGGAAGGTGTATAAGGGAGCCCTGGGGAGGAGAGGGAACTGGAAGATGACTGGGTACCAATGCTGGCTGAATTCTAGCTTCCTGGAGCTCTCTCCCAAAGATGGCTTCTTTATCATTTCTGAGACAATAAGAATGGGGAGGAGGAAGGGAAGGAGAGACTTAGGTGAAGATTTGGCCCTTGGATAAAGTAAGTTCAGCCAGTCTGTCAGTCGATATACTACATATTGAGCACCTACTGAAACTACCCCGACCTTGAACAGACAGTTCGCAGAATCATGAAAATTATAAAAGTACAGGATGCAGTAGGATCTTATAAGGGCCACCCAAATGTGAGACCAGGTCAGATGTGTGTGTAGGGGCAGAGACTTGACCATCTATCTGTAAGCTATTTTATCTCTCTATGGCTCATGCTTTTTGACTTCACTGGAAAAGAACACCCAAAATGATATCTGCTTTTTTTGTACTGGTGTCCTTTACTTCTCGAGCCTTTGGCTTCTGCTCCATCAGCTTGGACTAGACAAGATTAGAAAGTGATGTAATGGATTCTGCTAGGTTCATGACTTCCATATACCAGGTCACCTTGAAGTATCCAGCTACATAGAACAATGGAGTGACCATTAAACACTTATTTAAAGTGTCAGCTTATGGGCAGTACCCTGTAGGGTTCTATTCTACAGGATACAGTACATGCACTAAATCAACCGCTAATCGATGCCATGTGTCCTCAATATCTTGAATACATAGGCTCAGGGGCTGTGGAATAAAAGTTACTATAGTCCTCCTCACTGTCACCCACAATGACTCTCTTGGAGAATTTGTGCTTTGAGATCTTATGTGTCCAGACTCTGAAACATCTGGCAGAGGCCAGAGCATAAAAGGAAGGGGGTTACATTTCCCAGGGACAAAGATCTGGGTCACCCTGAGAAGCAAACACCCCAACCCAGCTGAGGTTGTGACTGAGCGTGAAGGACCCTATAATGTGTTGTGGCCTAGGAACGTGATGCATATCAATTACAGCCTCAGGATTGGTGCAGCAGTGGAGGCTAAAGCTGGTTCCACCAATGGCTATGTATTGTCTTTCTAGAGACTGTGACTGGTCACCATCTTGAAAATCTGCTGATGGAATGGACTTACTGTAGGACTCCAGGGGGTGTGAGACATACAAAGGGTGCATTACATACTCAATCTCCAGTAGCCCCTCCAACCCACCCCAGCTCACAGATTTATTTCCATAGCAGCTGCAGAAGACAGGCAGTTCTATGGAACTTCATTTTCCCTCTCTCCAAGGATATCAGGACCCTGGACACACCCATGGGTCTTTTACTTTCTGCCCGGAGGCTTTGGCACTACTGATGAAAAAGGAGTCCACCCCTTAAGGACACATGGACAGCCCCAAAGTGTGGAGCAGTTAATCTCAAAGGAAAACCCATAGTCACTGGGGACATGGTAGAGATAGATAACTCTTTTCTCAGTTGTTTCCATGGTGGAAAAGTCTGAGAGACATCTGATATGCTCCTCAGAAAGCCCCCAGTGGAATATAGCCCAGTTATTTTCAGTTGTTACCTCCACAGTTTATTTTGGTTTCTACTCCTTCCTTTGATTTTCTCAGTCCCCCATACTTGCTTCCTGTAATTACCTCCCAAATGATCTACCTGTACATGTGCATTTGCCTCACGTTCTGCTTTCAGAGGTAACACAAGTTAAAATATCACTGCAAACCATATGAACTCTAGGCCCCACAAATCCTGGCCCCCTCCTCACTCAGCAAGAGTAGCGCTTGGTTTGAGCTCACTCCACTGACCTGTAGACGTGCTTTGGTGGGCCTTGGAAACAGTGGGCTTTCTCTTACTGATTTGCCAGTTTCCCCTGGCTTATACTGACCAGGAATATTATACCCCTTTCCCTATTTCTTCTTCAAAGATATATTAAAAATCAGCATGATGTAGAAAAAGAATGTGGCTTTGTAGTCCCAGAGGCATGGAGTTATACTTATTTTTGCTTGGCAAAGCAATCTTGGGCAGTTTATCCTCTAAACCAAAGAGCAACAATTCTAACCTCTGACTTTCTCATTCCATGTATTTCCCTTCAGTCATATTATTTGCATCCTCTGTTCCAACTACCTCTTCTAGAATTTCCAAAGCCATGTTTCTAGCCATAACTTCTTTAGACATGTCCTCCTCTTTCTTCTTCATCTTCTTTACCATGTAATAAACACCTAACAGATACGAGGCACTGTACTTTCAAGCCATGAAAGTTATAGTATTATTTTTTTTTTCTTTTAAAGACTTTTA
>PVLC010004350.1:16949-86045 GCA_004027655.1 Graphiurus murinus
GGGGAGGGGAGGGGAAAGGAAAGGAAAGAGTAACTTTGCTTAGGACAAAGGTAGTGGTGAAAAGCTGGTATTTCACTCAAACACATCTTGTCTGAGATGCTTATAACAACTAATGTCCAACAACCTATTGTTTATCACCAGCTCATAGTTCATTGTTTCCTCAAACTCAACATGTCTGAACATAACCCCTCCTTTTCCCCACTGCCTGCTCCCAAACCTGTTGCTCCTGTATTCCAGAACTGGGTGAATGGTGCTTGTTTATCCAACCATCTAAACCAGAAATCTGGGAATTATTCTAGATTGCTCTAGCAAACACCACATTTAATAGCTCCAACCTCATAACATCTCTCAAATCTATCTGCTCTTCTCCATCCATACTGCCAGTGCCTCCAGTTGATCTCTCTTTGTTTCTTTATAGTACTACTCAGTAGGCCCATCCCAACCTCCCTGCTTCCAGTCTGACCTCCTCCCAACAACTACCAGAAGCCACTTTCTGAAACACAAACCAGTCCACACCATGCCCCCGCTAAAAATCCTTCCACTGTTCTCAACAGCTTACAAGATGAACTTAACATCAGCACTATTCTTGTTGCCAAGCAAGCAGGACCATATTCCTGCTTCCAGGCTCCATGCCTCAGGTGGCTTCCATGCATTGGTGTGCCTTGCTTAATTATATAAGTCCCCTTCCAGTGAGGACTTGGTGTCCAAACTGGGATCCAAACAGGGAGCCGTGTGGGTCCTGATGCTCCCTAATATTCTACCCTACATGGGTTAGACCAAATGCATAAAAGAAGCTCAGAACTCCCACTGAGGGGTGGTCCTGGGTGTCATGGACTGCACTAACTCTAGAGGCAGGCCTGCTTCATGCTTCTGTCCCACTGAGCACACTATTTCTTCTGTAGGACCACAGGAGACCAGGTATTTGACAGGCTGTGTGGAGTGACCCTGTGTATACAGATGGGGCCCCACATACTTCTTGGACAACCCTGCCTAGCATCTAGTCCCCTCAGTCTGTCTTCTGACATGTAGCCTCTGCCTGCTGGGTCACATGGCCTCCTGCTTAGGTGCTTTACTCCACCAGGATGCCCTGCCCAGATGCCCTTCCTTTACCCATTTTATTTGCTAAGCAAACACCTTTTTGTTTTTAAAAATTTAGCCCCGGTCTCCTCTCTTGGAGCATTCTCCCCTCTCCATTGCCAGGGTGGTTTGAACCTTCCTCTGTGTTTTCTGCAGGACCTAGAGCATGTGTGCATCACCATCCATTGTAACATCTCCCTCATTAGACCGTAAGTACCTTGAGGATGATAAAGACTTACAGAACAGTGCTGTATGCAAATATTTAATAATGTTTGTTGAATTAATGAAGAAATGCCTCATAAGGTTGCTTTGAGGATTGACTAAGATACCGGAAGTACTTCAGATGTCAGTTAAGGGCACTCTATCCTGAGTTTAAAGAGGACGGGCTGGAGCTTACTATCCCACCTTCCGCAGAATGCCTGATGTCTTCCTAAGATTCCTGTGAATGTCCAAGAGCTTCGACCTCTGCGACCCCCTCACTGTCTCCATTCTTGCCTCTACCCACCCTCAGTCCTATCTTTCTCCTTACCAGGGACATGCACTTGGAATTCAGTCCCTTCCTCTTTCTTTAGGGATGTAAGACAGTTGTACAAGTAGCCAGCAGTTAACAGGGTCTGGACAATGACAAGTGGTATCCCAATAATACTAACAACCTAAATCTGAATACTAGGATTTGTGTCTTTAAAAGGCCACTCGGTGGAGAACATCTCACATCTCCATGGATGCCAGCTTCCCATCCTGCCGCCCATACCCCTCCTCTCGCAAGTCATTTCTACTCTCCCCCATATGCAAATTTCTATTTATTTCTCTTTTAAAAGAATTTTAAGATACCTTAATCAGAGGAATGCATGAATATTATTTTTTTAAAATCAAATAGAGCACACATTCTCATAATTAAATCAACAGTCTCCTCTTCTACCCCTCTCCATCTCTAATTCCACTCCCCAGAGGAAACCACTTAAAGCCATTTCTATTTTGAGGGCTTCTGGTTGTGGTTTCCTTCCTACTCTAAACAATATATTTATACCTCCATTTCTTGATTTCTGGACCTCAGATATTATCTATTAATTACCCACTATAAAACAAAGATTTAAGCCGGGCGTGGTGGCGCACGCTTGTAATCCCAGCATTCGGGAGGCTGAGACCGGAGGATCCGGGTTCGCGGCCAGCCTCAGCTAACTAGTGAGGCCCTCCGCAACTTAGTGAGACTCGGTTTCAAAATAAAGAATAAAAAATAGGGGTATAGCTCGGAGGTAGAACGCCCCTGAGTTCAACCCCCAGTGCCGCAAAAAAAAAAAAAAAAAAAAAACAAAGATTTATATTCATATGACCTTTAGCATCCTTTTCTTTTTGCCTCCCAAATTCCATATATATTGTTTTTAGCTCTATTGATTCATTCGTCATTTGAAAGGATACCTGTGAGTATAGATTTTTTTTTCATCTATATTTGGTAACATGTCTTCTTATTCTATAAAATGAATATATGAACCCATCTATTTTTCCTTCCACTTCTCCATCTACTTTTCTATACTCCACTCTGTCTGTTATACCTCTGCTTCTTATTATCCGGTTGGATAATATTTACATTGTACTGCATAGCCCCAAGTTTTCCCTGCAGTATGTGGCAGGGGTCACAAGTATCCTTAGAGACCAGACTGGCAATGTGTCTAAGTCAACTGGGCCCAGAGTCATGCAGAGGGAGTACTGAGGTTTGTGGTGGACTCAAAAGGACTCAAAACAATGTTTTCAGCTTAAAAGCTTCTGAGTTAAGAAATACACACATACACACACACACACACACACACACACAACCAGGCTCATTTCTTATCTGCTGTTTGTTTGCTCTAGGAGACCAGTTTATAACTTCTCACATAAATTATTTGAAAAGTTGGGTACCAGTGGACAATGGTGATGGGTGGTGACACCCACTAAATACTGTCTTTGTTCTCCTTCATTTTCCATCTTCCTTACTGTCGGGTGAGGGAGAGAACTCTCTGGCCAGCACCAGGCGGTCTTGTGAATCATTTTCAAGTTGAGATTGTGGAAAACCAGAGCTTTACTGATCTTCCTCTTTCTGCTGCTGTAGCTGAGGATACCAAATATTCTAGATGGTGCTGCTCACAGGAAGTGGACCCATTGCCTGGCTCCTGAGTGACTTGAGGAGCCTGTTGCTGACTGGCCTGGGCCATGGAGGGGGATTGAGAAATCAGCTCTCATGTGTTAAATCTCTGAGAGCTGGGGTTATTGCTTCAGCATAAGCTAGTCCATTGTTATCCATAGAGTATTTAAATTCATATTCTTGTAGAAATACTATTTGCCACACAGTCAAGAGGTGACTTAGAACTATGTTGTTCTTCCTATGGACCCAATACCTTTGTCACTTGACAGACAATGCTCTGTGATCCAGGTCCAATATATTCCTTTTTCTATACCCAAGAACTGTACTTAAAAGTGACAAACTTTATTTTGTTTTAAATATGAATGATTTTCGTCTTACTAACCTTCAGTTTTCTCAGGATTTTCTTTCTTTCCATTTAAAGAAAAGAACAATGTACCTTTGGTGTATCCTTAAATCCTCAGGGTCACAATTATGTTTTACATGGAATTCATTTTAGTTCTATAAAGGAAAGGAAAAACAGAGGCAACAGCTGGGGAGGGTATGAAAAGAAAGCTTTCATGTTTTTATGCAGCTATGAATGACCATCGAGAGAGGAAAGCATGAGTATGGAAGAAGAGAACAACGAGAATTACCAGGAAGAGGGAACAGCATCTAGAACCACACTGACATGGGATTTTAGGGATAAATGCACACAGTTCAGTTAGTCAAGGGACAAAAATCAGGGTGTTGAGAATGTGCTCTCTGGCTCTGCAGAAATACCTTCTGTGTGTCAGGAGTTAGAAAGTGCTGAGGCTGACCTCAAACCTGCAATCCTCCTATCTCATCCTCCCAAGTACTGAGGTTACAGGCATGCTGATGGCCCTGGCTGCCTGCAGCTGATGGCTAAGAGAGAGCTAAGGGAGGCCTGGGCAGTTAGCTCAGGATACGCTCTTGGAAGTTATTTTTGACCTCATCTTCCAGCTCTTCTATTAAGTTTTTTATTTTGGCAATCATGTATTTTTAATTTCACAAGAATTTCTTGTTCTCTGGTTATTTCTATTTCATAGATGTTTTATCTTTAATTTTTAAATTTTGATTATTTTGTTTTTATTTTAATTTGTGGTTGGAAACACAAACTGGGATGTCGGACTGGCTGAGTTCAAATCTCCATTCTGCCCTGTACTGGCTATGTGAATGTGGGCGAGTTACTCAGCATCTCTATGCCAGTTTCCTCACCTGTAACACGGGAATAATTGCAATAGGTACCTCCTATGGCATTAGGAGGATTGAGTGAATGTATTTAAAGTGCTTAAAATAGTGCCTGTCTCAGAAAACTGCTAAAGAAGTATTGGTGATGGTGAGACAGTGACAAGGATGATGATGATGATGGACACGGTACGAATGCTCCTTAACTTAGGATGGCATTATGTCCCCAATAAACTCATTGTAAGTTAAGAATATCACTAAGTCAAAAATCCATGTAAAGCCAGGCATGGTGGCGCACGCTTGTAATCCCAGCATTTGGGAAGCTGAGACCGTATCCTCTGGTCTCAGCTTCCCAAATAGCTCAGCCTTGCCTACCTTAAACATGGTTAGAACACTTACATTAGCCTACAGCTGGGCAAAATCATCTGACAAAATGCCTATTTCATAATGAAATGTTGGCTATCCATGTAAATTTATTGAACTCTGTACTGAAAGTGGAAAGCAGAATGGTTATCTTGGTATGGTTTTGCACTATCATGAAACCAAAGGCTCTTAAGTTAAGCCATTGTAAGTTGGGGACCATCCATATTATCTTGAGATTCTCTGGGGTTTTCTGGAGTTTAGAAAGTTCTCTTCTGCTTTTTGAGTTAACCAGGTCTCCTCTCAGTCAGTAGTTCTGTTTGTTTACCTTGGTCTTCATATTTTACTCTGATGATGTTTTTGATATATCTGGCAATCTACAGTTGTGTATAAGGATTTAAAAATAAGAAGCCAAAGCAACTGTTTTGCATAATGAGCTTCTGTGAGTGAGAGGGATGCCCTGAGATAGAGATTTTCAATGGTGGTTTTACCTTAAGACGCAGGTTGGCAAGTTTTGGTTGGGACCAGAATGGGGAATTTGTAGAGTTCCAGGGCCCATAGCAGGAGCCCTAAATGTTTACCTTTTATAAGATAGGAGCCCCGTGCTGAGGGGAGACAGTGGCATCAGCCTTCTTCCTCCTCCTTTCCCACACCTGTTGACTCTGAGCCAAAAGTGAGCTTTGCCAGGAAGATTTGCTCCATCCCCTCTGTAGCCACCACCTGGATGCATTCTGGGCTTTGGCTTCCTCACCCCATCTCATTTATCAGCCCACTTTCATCTAGTTTTCATTTTCCAAGGGTTTGTTGAAATCTCTCCTCTGCTGATGATTCTGACCTCGCTCCCTATTCTCTTAATTATTATGGGTTTATTAACTTTATAATAAACCTGTAATAATAACCATCATATTAATGGGGGCCCCAGAGAAATAGGCAGTTAATTTATATGCCTCAGTCTGCCATCTTAAACCAGAAACTCCATTCAACTCTTACACAGGACAGTCTGGCATTCTCTTTGTTTCTGTGCCTCTACCCAAAAGATGCCCTCAATACTTTACCCTCCACACATGGTTTATCTGAGGTATTTTTCCAAAAAAAAAAAAAAAAGGACAAAATCCCTCTTAGAGAAATGCTGTATCTTTCCAACTTGCTCCACCTGTGCAGGCCATTTTAGAGGACACACCATTCATAGCAATTGTTCAATAAATAGAGGTTCCCTTTCCCCTCTTTACTGTGCTCCCACTCCGCTGATGTAATCACATTAATCATTCTACCAACTCTCATACTGTCATCTGAATATATTTCTGGAGTTATGTTTATTTTTGGATAGGCTTATATGTTTCTTCATGTGTGTTTCTTTGTGTTTATCTGCATCCTCTTTAAGAAAAATGAGGCACAGAACTTCTAAATGACTCACTCAATATTATGAGTGAAATTGTTAAAGCCAAGTCTCAGAACTGTTTTCCAACACCCAGCTTAGCTCACTTTTCACTGGACCACCCTGCCGTCCAAGAATACTAATGCCACCCTCCTCCTTGACCAACTCCTCCTTCTCTGGAGTTTCTGGAATCGAGATCGGAGCTGAAGTCTGTCTTCTAAATCCCAAAGTTACTAATGCTAGTGTTCCTTAGCAACTGCCTCAATCCCCTGACTAGCTCTCAGCACCACTTCCGAGGAAGAAGACTTAAGGCTGAACCAGGTGCTCACGGTTTATAGTGGCTCAAAAATTTAGCTCAGGGGCCTACGTTTAGGTTGCAGGTGGCAGGGGCTCTTTGTTCACAGAGTTTCAGGGAAATTGGAGGTCTTGTGTTTCTGGGCTACTCTTAGGTTAAATGGGCATCTGTGGGCAAGCACAGGAACCTAGTCATCAATCATTTCTGATGGGAAAATGTGTTTTCTCAGTAATACACATCCAGTTCATGAACGAGCTACATCTCATTTGCAGGCCTCCTTATTCTTTGAAGCAGGACTCAAGGCAGGAACAAAAAAGAACAGACATGATTTCCATACAATATCTTTGAATATGCTTTCTGGCTCTGCATCCAGCAGGTAAGTCTCCTGTTTTAGATTTTTGAAGGGGAATCAAAGAGAAGAAGAAAGAAAGATGAAGGAAGAGAAAGGAGAAGAGTATGATAGGAATTTACTGAGTCATGATAGCTACCACCAGAAGGGCGGGAGTCCTGCTGCCTTAAAACCCCAAGCATTGTCGGACTGGCCTGGCTCCTCCCCAGTGTGGGGGCACCAGTAGATGGCCTCTCAAGGTCACCACAATTCCGTGAAGTATGTTTTCTCTCTATGAGACTTCATCAGATTTGAAAAGATCATCCTGAAGGAGGAAGTATTTTCACTCAGCAGGATTTGGGGGAGGGAGCATGGCACATTGGAGCCCCCTTCCTCTGTGTCCCTTTCCCCCTCCACACAGGCAGAACACCTGGCACTTCACCACGCTGGGCATCCTCAGCTCAGTGGGCAGCTTTTGCGCTATAGCTGCAGAAATAGAGGTGGAGGAACAAACTCCCCTCCCCCCCACACACCACAGTCTAATTAAATATCTGTGTAGCCACAGTTGAACTTCTTATGCTCAGAACCTGTGGCAAAGGGCAAGAAGCCCCCGTTGGTTAAAGGAGGAGAGAATCAAAGGAGATTTTTTTCAAGAGACCAACAAAACAGAAGGTGCCCCTTGTGTTGCCTTTGATTTGGGAAAACATCTTTTTTGAAAAAAAAATTGTTTTAAGAAACAACTACAGAATGAAGAGGATGATGGTTACCCACAGGAGAAGGACAGGTCAGTGGAGAATGTGAAAATAAAAGACAAGCGCAGGGGAAGGATGTAGGCGATAAGGGAGGGAGGTGGGCAGGGGCGGATTCTGTCCTCCTGTTGTCTCTAATGCTTGTTAAAATGTCCCACTCCTAAGGCTAGAACAGACTAGTTTCATGGGCACTAGATCTGAACAAAGAAGCTGACCTCCTCCCCTCTTTCACATCTGAACTGTGTAAGATGCAGGAAGGGGGACCATGCCTCTTGAGGGTCATAGCAGTTCATATGCTCACACACATTTATACTTACACTGGGGAAAAATCCAACCAGCCTGTTTGAGGAAGATGCCCAGACATAAGTCACACCCAGTGAACTCAGAAGGAAGAGGCCATGGAAGAGGAAATATTTATTCAGATTCTTCCAGAACTCCATGATCTGTACCTCCAACCACTGAGTCTTGGAAACAAGTTTTTCCTGAGAGGCCCCTACCTGGCTTCTTTGGGAAGAGCAACCAGGAACAAGGTAATCTCATGAGGGCTAAGACTGAAGAAGGGAATGGAGCTGAGGATGTTGGCCAGGACTAGCAGGGAGATGAGTAACTTGGCATCATTTCCATGGAACTAGGTGCACCTGTGAGAAACCAAGCCCCAGGTGAGGCTCAGGGCTGAGCAGAGAGCTCAGTGATGGAGAGGAGGAAGAAAGAGGCAGTGAATGCAAACAGAGATGCAAGAAGGAAGAAACCAGGATTTGCTGAGAATGTCTAACATCCAATGCTCATCACCGCATCAGGATGTAGCTTTCATTATTCTCATTTTAGAAAGTAGAGGAGTGAGAGTCTGAAAGATTAGAATTTATTCCAGGTCACATAATTAGGCATAGAATCAAAATTAGAACTGAAATCTCTCTACTTCCAAAGCAGCTGTTAATAGTTTCTTAGCCATGGCCCCACCACCCACAAATTCACCCCAACCCCCTGAATATGACTTAATTCCAGGCAGCACATAACTTGGCCATTTTTGGGGCTTTCAGTGAAAACACATGAAAGTCTAGTCCACCAGTCACATTGGGAACATTGATTTCGGAAAATGGCGACGCTGTTAAAGGGACCTGGGAAATGGAATGTGCTGCCCTCCATCCACCCTCCCATCTAGTCCCTGAATATTTACCTATGTACCACCAACCTGGCCACCCCACCTCTGCCTCAGCCCCACCCTCAGCCTCAGGAGGCCTTCACAACATTTCCAAGCTCCAGCTCTCTTCCTTCTCTGTGTTGGGCTATAAAAATGTTCTCTTCAATTATTTCCCTACTCCTCGCTTCAGAACAGCCAAACCAATAGCACTGCTCTATGGGTTATGTACCATATGTCACTGTGCTATGAAATATTAAGCCTTCACAATAGGTCCGAAGTCAGCGACGCACAATCCTTTAATGGTTTAGCTCACTCGGGCTATTTGAAAGTGGCATAATATTGCTATTTTTAAATAAATGGGATCTGTATTAATGAGAGCTGACCTCTCTCAGCCATGGCGAGCTGCTCCCTGCAATGAGCCTGCAGTGGGGACTGGGTATGAAAAGGAGGGGGAAACAGCTTTTCAAAATAGGAACCATGCAGCACTTTAAATAATGCTCCAGATGCTAATCATCCTGGGGGGAGGGATGGTGGTGGGATGATTATTTGAGAGGATAATAGATTTCATTTTCAAAGAAGATTTAGAATCTTGATATCAAGAAGAAGCAGGGGTGGGGGAAGAGGGAGAGAGAGAGAGAGAGAGAGAGAAAATGTGCACGTGTGTGTGTGTGTGTGTGTGTGTGTGTGTGTGTGTGTGTATGTGTGTGTGTGCAGGGAGCAGGCATCGGCCAGCATGAGCTGGGACTACAGTGAGAGTGGCATGCTGAGACTATGAGAATCATTGTGCTTTTGGAGATATGTGCGGGGAGCCTGTGAAGGGTGGGCAGGAAGCCATCTTGACCAGTTATGGGAACAGTGGTAACCAAAGAAAGACCCTTCTGAATCGGGACACAACTGGCTCTGGGACCACAGGTGGAAGATTCTGGAACTCTGAATTCCTATCTCCAGGTGAGGCATGGCAGAAACAATGAGAGAGCTCTTCCAGGACCCTACCCTGTGATCTGGCAAGCTTAAACCTCACTGCCAGGCTACAGGTACAAAGTAATAAATCAGACGAAGAGAATGCCATGTGGTAGGGCCCCTCTGTCTCCTGAGAGGCAGCCTATGTATTGTAGGCTGGTTGGGAGGTATCGAAGATGTAACCAGAGCCAGGGCATCCTGGCCTCAGAGTCCCTGACTGCTGAGCCCCTCCCTTAGCCCCTCCCTTGGCCCCTGGGGTCCCTGCTGAAATTGCCTCCTTGTTATTTCCAGCTGGAACTTTAGCCACTGGGCAGACTGAGATGAGGCAAAGGGACCCTAGAAGTAGGAAGTAAAATATGCAGAAAAGGACTTGAGAAACAGGCTGTTGAAAGAGGAGGAAGGTGCCTCTCCTGATGAATCTGGCCAGGAGGGTTTCCAAGAGCCAGCAATGCAGCTCTGCCACCACCAGAGAGCCTGGGATTCTGGTAAATAACCACAGCTCCCATGGTGCCCTCAGAAAGCTTCCCTCCCTCTCTCTTTTTAGGGGGCCAGGCATTCTGCTTTTTAAAAATATAGGAGTCAGAAGTTATTATTTGTCTTCCCTCTCTGTATCAGTTATCTATCACTGGGTAACAAATTACCCAAAATTTAGTGGCTTAAAACGAGAAGAATTTATTATCTCACAGTTTCTATGGGCTGGTGATCCAGGCACAGCTTGTCGGGGCACCTCCTTCTCCTCAAAGTCTCTCAAAAGGCTGCAGTTATTGTGTTGGCTGGGGCTGCTGTCTTGTTGCAAGGCTCAGCTGGGAAGCATCTGCTTCCAAGTTCACTCACATGGTTACTGGGTTACTGGCGAGAGTCGGTGCATTGACTGCGGTTGGACTGAGAGCCTCAGTGACTTGCTGGCTGCTGCCTGGGGGCCTCCCTAGATTCCAAACTACATGGCTTCTTTATAGAATAGCTCAAAACCTCCAGCTGGCTTCCCTTGAAATCTCAGTCTATTGGGAACCTAATATCAGAAGTAGCATCCCATCCCATTTGCCATATTCTTATTGTTAGAAAGAAGCCAGAAGCTGGGTGTGGTGGTGCATGCCTGCTACTGGGAGTCTGAGACAGAAGGATCACAGGTATCAGGTTAGCCTCGGCAACTTAGCAAGACCCTAAGCAACCTAATGAGACCCTGTTTCAAAATAAAGTAGCAGCTCAGAATGCCTCTAGGTTCAACCTCTAGTACCCCAACCCACCCAAAAAAAGAAAAAAAAAATCAGAAAAACAAGCCCACAGTCAGTGGGAGGGGCTTACACAAGCATGTACACACCTGACTTGAGGCCAAGATGGTTGTAGACCATCTCCTGCCACACCTCCTTTGCCTTCAACAACAGTTTTCTGTGAAAGGACACTGTACATTTCCAAAAGACTGGGACTGGGTCTTGTCCATTACTGCATCCTCAGCTCTTGGCATGGCCCTTAGCCCTTGGCAAGCATGCCCTCCTCCAGAGACTCTCTTCTTTCATAAAGGGGCATCAGTTTCTGAATAAGCCCCACCACAGAAGCCTGAAGGTGTGACCATGGCCTGAGGAACAAAGTCGTCCCTGAGCTGGGTGGAGAGTCATGCCCACCTCTATCTATATACTCTATTATACTACCCTGCATTCCTCCTCTTCCACTTCCCAGCAGCTTCTTAGTGGTAGAGAAGGGAAAAGGCCAGAAGAAAACGAGGCTATATATATGAAGGTATCGCTACCAATTTCACGAGCATGTACAGAGAGGGGTGCAGCGAGGGATGCAGAGGGAAATACATCGAGTGTTGTGTGCATGATACATTGAGTGTTGTGTGCATGTATGTTTGCATCACTTTGACTATCACTCCGTTGTATAATTATAATGCACCAATGGAAGTATAAAAAAATTTTATAGAAAGAAATCACAAGAGCCGGGCGTGGTGGCGCACGCTTGTAATCCCAGCATTCGGGAGGCTGAGACCGGAGGATCCGGGTTCGCGGCCAGCCTCAGCTACCTAAGTGAGGCACTCCGCAACTTAGTGAGACCCGGTTTCAAAATAAAGAATAAAAAATAGGGCTGGGGGTATAGCTCGGAGGTAGAATGCCCCTGAGTTCAACCCCCAGTACCGCAAAAAAAAAAAAAAAAAGAAATCACAAGGAGTGACAATATCAAGGAAAGTCAAAAGGCAGAAAGAAAGAGGCCATGCTACTACCTTGCTTAAAATAAAATACCCCATGTTGGCCACTTTCTCATATTAGTTCATTTGACCCTCACAACAAGTTTTCAAAGTAAACATTTTTATCTACTTTCTATGGGTCAGAAAACTGAAAGTCATGGATGTCAAGCAGCATGCTCAAGTTCCTACAGTGGGTAGATAACAGGGCTGAACTTTAAACCCAGGCCCCTTGACACTCCTCAGTTAGCAGGTGGAAGAGATGGAAAGGGGCAGTGTCAGACTTCTGCACCAAGAGTTAGTGTCACAAGAACAACTATGGTGGCGGTTTAGGGCTAAACAATAACTATACATGGCACCACTAAGGGAAGGGTGCTGTTAAGCAGGTTCCCACAATGAAAAACAAAGACTAGAAGAGAGATGCCTTTTTAAAATAGGCTTTTATTGGTGCATTAGTCTCACATCATAATGTAAGTCATGTTGACAGTGACATCCATGCACACAGCACTTGGTGCCTGCCTCCTCCCGAGCCCACCAGCTGCCTCCCCTTCTCCCCTCTACCCATTCAGAGTACTGAGGTTGACATTGGCATTTTCACATATGTACACATAGCTGATGGGAGCAATTCCTTCAGTGAACCTCACTCTCCTCCCTTCCCTTAGACCACCTCCCTGGCTCCACTGAGGTTTCTCCTCGATTATCTGGAGTACCTCTAGTATCCTAATTACTCCCTAGCTTGCAGCTATTAGAGAAAACATATGACCCTTCACTTTCTGTGACTGGCTAATTTCACTTAGCATAATTTTCCCCAGATCCTTGCAATTTTCTTGAAAATTACATAATTTTTTCTTCTTTATTGCTGAGTAGAATTCTATTGTGAGGATATCCCATAATTTTGTAATCCATTAATCTGTTGATAGACACATAGGTTGGTTCCATAATTTGGCTATTGTGAATTGTGCTGCTATGAACATGGGTATGCATATGTAGTTCTCTGATTTCAGTCCCTTTGGTAAGTTTTTCCAGGAGTGGTATAGCCAGATTATATGGTGGATCCCTTCCCAGTTTTCTGAGGAATTTCCACAATGATCTCCATAGCGGCTGAACTAATTTGCAATTTTACCAACAGTGTAGAAGAGTTACAATTTCCCCACATCCTTGCCAACATTTATTGTTTTTTGACTTCTTGATGATTGTCATTCTGATTGGGGTTAGATAAAATCTCAAGTGTAGTTGTGATTTCCATCTCCCTGATTGTTAATGATGTTGAACAGTTTTTCATGCATTTATTGGCCATTTATATCTCTTCTTTTGTGAAGTGTCTATTCATTTTAATTGCCCATTTCTTGATTGGGTGTTTTTTTAGTGTAAAGTCTTTTAAGTTCTTTTTATATTCTAGATATTAGTCTTCTATCAGAGGGTTAACTGACAAAGATCTCCCATTCTGTATGTTTTCTCTTTAGACTCTTGATGGTTTCCTTTGATGTGCGGAGATGTTTGAATCTAATGTCATCTCATTTATTAATTCTTGTTTTAATTTCCTGAGCTTTGGGGATCTTGTTGAGGAAGTTTCTACCTGTGACTATATGTTGAAGTGTTGGATCTATGCCCTTCTCTAGTAGCTTCAAAGTCTCTGGTCTAACTTCCAGGTCTTTGATTCAGAGAGATGTCTTATTACAATAGGGTCATTCTTGGTTTATTATCATGAACAGCACTACCCCCCTTCTTGAATTCGTGCTTGATTCTGAAAGATCTTGACTGAATCCCAGAGTCACACATAATGAAGAATCCCAACGATGACCCAAGCAAGCTCTCTTCATTGGGTGGAGGGTAGACCAAGTCTTCTCAAGATAATCAAGGAAATCAGGGACACATCCCATTGTATGAAAAAGTTCTAAAGTGTTCATTGTTAAGACTTTGATTTTGTTAGCACAGAGCTGACCTCTGAGCCTGGGAATTAGGATGCAGTTGAGGTAGAGTCTCTGAATTCTTTCTAGACTGAAGTTGGAGGGAGGATGCTGGGGATGGCGAGGAGACTGTGTGGAGGAAAGGACACCCTGCCTACCCCTACACTGCCACTTCACTCTTCTCTGGCATGTGCACTTGCACACATGTACACACCTACCCAAATCTGATGATTTTTCTTTTAATTCCTAATAGTCATTTCTATGTAAATACTGCAGTCTTCTTTATACTTCAACTTTTTTTTTTTTTTTTTTGTATTGGAGATTGAACCCAGGGACATTCTATTTTAACTTTGAGCTACATACCCAGCCTTTTGTATTTGTTATTCTGAAACAGGATCTTGGTAAGTTTCTGAGGCTGGCCTCGAACTTGTGATCCTCTTTGCTCAACCTTCTAAGTACTGGAATTACAGGTATTCACCACCACACCTGGCATACACGCCAGCTTTTCCCCGACACCCATCAATTCTGGTAGCCTACAGCTTCTGAACACCCCCACTTAAGCAAACTCAGTGAATGGATGTCTGCAGCTGCTTGAAATGGCCTCAACCTAGAACTGAAAGAGACCTCTAGTGGCGGTGACCTTATTCCTCTAGTTGCTTCTGCACAGTTTCCACCAAACCGGGCCCCAGTTAGGCTCGATCCACCTGCTACCCTTGGTGATTTGGGGTTGGAGTTTCAGCACTTGAATCTTGCCAGCTGCGACATAAGCTCATATATGCTGAGGCAAGGGAGAAAATTACATTTTGCTATGAATAAACCATACTGATAAATACAGTAAATGCCTAGGAACCCACTTTTAAAAATTTAGCAAAATTCAGAAAGCATACTAGTTTGGAAACAATTGATCAGTTCACCACTAGATACTAGAAACACTGTGAAAATGTTTCTCTTCTGTTTGCCAGTGTTAATGAATTTCTCTTTTTATCCCCCATCCTCTGCACCAATACGTGAAGATGAAGGACAAAGGTCAGAACAGAAGTCTGAAAATCTGGGTTCAAGTCCTAACTTCACTCATTTGCATCAGCCAAACACTGCCTGAATGCATAGAATTCACTCTGCTCAGAGGCTGGACTGGATGACGTCTAAGTCTCCATCCAGCTCTGTGTTTCTTGGATGATATATATGTACCACGTGACAAGGAACTGCAATGCATTGCCACGACTGCATTGTGGCATCCCAGTCAGGAAGAGATGCCTTGGCCTCCTCACCGGGGCTGCTGCCTCTGCCATGGCTGTTCAGAGAACACAGGGAATTTTACAGTTGGCAAGTGCCTCCACTTAGGTCATGGCTCCCAGGAGCTGGCTGTCAGGGGAGAGCTCAAAGTTGCTGCCGGTCCCCTCTGAATTGCTAATACAGGATAGCCCCTATTGGAGGCTCCCATACTACTGACCCCATCAGCTGTGGACAAGGGCTGCTGCCATTTTTCTGGTAGGTCAGTCTCCCAAACAGCATGGTCCTTCCCCAGGACTAATGTCAATCAACACAAAAACACTCCCCTTCCAGCCTCCCAGGCTCAGAGCACCAGTCAAATCCATTTCAAGCACCTCCTGCTCACAAGGCAACCTCAGGCCATGTAGGCTAAAATGCTTAGGACTCTTGGCTTCAGGAGAGAGGTGCCTATCCCTAGTACATCCCAGCAACTTATGTACTGGTCAGAGGTGAATGACACTGCATCAGAGAAGGAGGTGAGTGACCAGGGGCAGAGTGTTAGAGGCAAGAAAGGTAAGGGGGTGAGAACAATGGGCACTGTTCTTCCAACCATCTTTTTTGGAGTGAAAAATATCCACTCCTGTGTTTCCCAGTCCCTGGAATGAATAAGACTTGTAAAAGCTAGATAACTATATTAATCTGTTTGTGCTGCTAAACAGAATACATGAGACTGGGTAATTTATAAAAAATAGAAATTTACTTTCTACAGTTCTGGAGGCTGGGAGTTCAAGATCAAGGTGCTGGCAGGTTCCATGTCTGGTGAGAGCTACTCTCTGCTTCCAAGATGGTGCTTTGTTGCTGCGTCCTCCAGAAGGGATGAGTGCTGTGTCCTCGACTGGTGGCAGAGATGGAAGGGACGAGCCCACCCCCCTGGGCCTGTTTATATTCTCCCTGATCCTATCCATGAGGGCTCCAGCGTCACCTCCTAAAGGCCTCACCTTTTAATACTATCACATGAATGATCAACTTCCAACACATGAATCTGGGAGGACACATTCAAACCGCAGTATAATCCAAGGAGCACGCTGCCATTTTGGAGTCGTGGGATACAATATAAAGATCAGAACAACTACGATGAGATCAAGGCTGCAGGAAAAGAGATTCATCACAAGAGTGGAGGGTTTATACCCATAAAATGAAGACCCATAACAGACTCCCCACTCTGAGAACTTTGAAATCTTGTCTCCAATTCTCTGTTCCAGCCACCCTATCTCACAGTTTTGTACTTTTGCACATGTCCCAGAATGCCCTCCCCTTCTACTTAAGACTTGTCTCCATTCAACATATACTTGCCTGTGAACCCAGCTGGGGGAGGCCCAATGCCTACCATGCACCCTCTCCCTCAAGAAAAGTCAGTCGCCTCCTTTCTGCACCACTGCTCTGTCCTTACATACTGTTGGTGTAACTGGACACACCTTTTGACTTCTGTGTATGGTTCACCTTCCCTACCAGTCCACGTTCACTGAGCACAGGAACTGTGTAGTATTTTTCCCTTTCTATGGTGCATGGTGCATTGCACACAGAAGCACTCATAACAGTTTATGGAATAAATGAGCACATGAATGAATAAATGAGCGAACAGGTGAGTGAATAAATGAGGAATAAACACTCTGAACTCTTGCATGGGTTCTCTCCCCAAGGTCACAGTCATGTGAGATGGAGTAGAGCTACTTAGTAACATAGTCTTACAATGGGAGTCCAGCCTCTTGACCCATTTTTTTCTCCCATCATGTACAGTGGGTATCCCTAGTATTCCTCATAACACCTCTCTCACTCTCAACAGTGGCACAATCTGGTTGCCTGGCTCTAATCCATTACATGACATAGGAAACTCTCATAACTATCCATCAGGACTGATTTTGGAGCTAGAAGAAGAAATATAGCCATTACGCTTGTGCTGAGTCTCAGTAACTGCCCTGTGGTTTGAATAACCAATTGTGTTACTCAACATCCAATAGTCCATGGGGATGAAGCAAATCCTTTCTCCTCTCCCTCTTATCTTCATTCCTGGCCAGATTTGATGAGATGGATCATGGTACTCCCTCTCCCCATGCAACCCATGAAAGCATCATGATCAGATGTCTCTCTTCCTCTAGATGTGCCCAATCAGATGAGCATTTGTGGGTGAGAGCTGGCGGGGGGCCGAGATCCTAATTCAGCAACCCATGTCTCTGCATTCACCATGCTAGAGGGGTTCTTCTTTCGTAAGCCTCTCACAGCACAGGAGAAACACCCGCATCAGCCATTTCTCATAACAAGAAAGAGAACAATTTCCAAGATGCCGCCTGATTTCCATACCCCTTTTCTCACTCCTTTCTGAAACACGATGTAATCTCTCCCCTGCAATATAATAAATATTTCACTTTCAAATCCCGATTCATTAAAGGAAGCCCAGGAGGGAGAAATAATAAGGTGTCGCTTTACAGCCCAAATAAAACAGTGAAAGATATATTCTATAATTTATACTTCTGACTTTAGGTTGAGATAATTCATATATCATTTTCAGTTTGGGACCCAAAATGGTGCTGTGTCAGCATATTGGCTGAAAAATAACTTTTTTGTATTATTTTATGCCTTTCAGTAACGTGCCCTGGTTATCATACATCAACACTAGGTTGAGCTCCGGTGTCTCGGCAGCTCCTCCTAAGTCATTCTCTTTCCCAGACAGAGCGACTCGCTCTCCTCAATACAGATGGAGCCCCTTGGCTGATCACACATACATATTCTCCCAGGCACAAAAGCAGAGCTCCAACTGGAATCAGCTCCGCTGGGGCCATTTCTCTTGCCATTATTACCACCACTTCACTATTCTTCACCTCTAAGGATGAGAGAACTAAATTAACCTCAGTGGGAAACGTGCTGTATAGTATTTTTTCCAAGAGAAATACAAACTTACATGTGTGTAGCACTTTACCGCTAGTGGCTTGGTGAAAAAACATAAGCTTTGGGATGGGGTGGGGGAAAGGTGCTCAGATCCCAAAGTTTCCTTTTACTATCTGGGTATTCTTGAGCAAGTTATTAAATCTCTCTGAGCCTTAGACTTCTCATCCACAAAATGGGGATAATAATGAGCACTAGCCAAACTGATTTTAGAGAGTTCTAACTAAGCTGGAAGTAATAATCAAATAATGGTGAGTATTTATCGTGTATTTACTGTGCATGCACCCATGTGCACACACACACGTGCGTGTGTGTGTGTGTGTGTGCATGTGTGTGTGATACTGGGCTAGCACTTTAGGGGGTCTATCTCATTGACTCTCATGTAATATCCTTGAGTGTTGTACCATTGTGCTCCTCATTTTACAGACAAGGAAACTGAGGCTTAAGCAGTTCAACACTTTGTCTAAGATAGTTATGTATACGTGAAGAGTATTTGTAAAATAATACTTTTAGTTGGTTTCTATTACAAAACATCTTCCTGAGTTTCTCACTTGGCCCTTATGATAATGCTAGGAGGGAAGCAAGGCAGGAGAATTATCATGAGAAGACAGGCCTACCTGCCCATACCACCATGTTGCTTAGGTCTGTGGTTTTCCTCACCTACTTCAATAGCTTTTTTGCTTCACATATTTGGGGAGTTTGGGGAGTCTTGGGACTCCTCTAGGTGTAGCTAGTAAACATTTATCTTTCTCTGCCAATCACTGTTCTACCCAAGAGATCCCTAGTTACTCCAATGGTCCTGGAAGATACCATACTCAGACCAATCCTTTGTTCTACCCAACAGCCACTCCCTAGACAGAGATAGCCTGTATCTGCCTGAAGAAAAAAAAAAACAGAACACAACAGGATGTGGGGCTCCCACAGTAGAAGAAGCATCAGGCAGAGGCACTGTCCTATGAAGGTCTTCTGAGAGACACTCCTGCCACACCTAGGTTTACAGATTCCCTCTCCAGAGTGTTATGTTAGGTGGAGACCCACAGAGTTCAAGTGACCTAGGCCTGTAAGTTGGTATTAGCTCCAGGGCAGGATTCCAGAGCTCCTGGTCCCACATTCTGTCCACTATACCATGAAACTTGCCTGTCCCTGCCCTGAACAGCCCTCCATGACAGCACCCAGCAGTCCTTGGAGTCAATGTGCAATAATGACATTAGTAGTATGAGTAATAATGACAACAATGATAGAGGACATGGATTGAGAGCTTGCAATGCATCAGGTATTAGAGTTGGACTCTGTATGGACTAGCTATTTAATCCCTACAACAACTCAGCGAGGAGATAACAGCCATATTGTCCCCATTTTACAGTTGAAGAAAATAAAGATGTAAAAAAATAACTTTATTGTGGTACAACAATACAATGGAATGTTATTTAACAATAAAAACAAATGCACTATCAGGCCATGAAAAGATATGAAGAAAACTTACATACATATTAAGTGAAAGAAACCATTCTGAAAAGGCTATATACTCAATATGACATTCTAGAAAAGGTAAAACTATGGAGATAATAAAAGAGATCAGAGGTTTTCAGAGCTTAGGGGATGTGAATAGGCACAACACAGAGGATTTCAGGACAGTGAAATTATTCGTATGATCCTGTAATTGTGGAAACACAGCATTACACATTTGTCAAAACCCATTGATTGCACAACATCAAGAGTGAGCCTTAAGGTAAACTATGACTTCAGATGATAAAGATATGTCCATGTAGGTTCATCAATTATTACAAATGTACCATCCTGGTGGGGGACCTTGTTAGTAGGAAGACTTTGAGTATGAAATCCCTCTATACTCTCAATTTGCCTGGACCTAGAACTGCTCAAAAAATAAAATCTACAGCAAGTGCTGTGTGCATATATGAATGTATCTCTTTAAATCTCACTATGATATATAATTATAATTCACCAATAGAAGTATACAAAATCTAATTGAAAATTCCCTCACAATAAAAATAGATGCCAAAAATCAAATATGTTAAATAAAACCTTGTATTCTGTCAAAAAAAAAAAAAAAGGAAGAAAAGAAGGAAAAAGAAGGGGAAAGAGGAAGGAAGGAAGGAGCTATTGAGCCACAAAAAGACATGGAGGAGACTTAAATGCATATTACTTAGAAAAAAAAGTCAATCTGAAAAGGCCACACACACTGTACGATCCCTGCTATATGACATTCTGGAAAAGGCAAGACTATAAAGAGAGTAAAAAGAGCAGTGGTTGCCATGGGCTGGGGGAGAGGGAGGAAGGGACGAACAGGTGGGGCACTGAGGACTTTTAGGGCAATGAAACTCTTCTGCATGATGCTGTAATGGTGGATACATGTCATTACATATTTATCAGTACCCATAGAATGTACAGCACAAATAATGAATCCTCATATAAACTATGAACTTCAGGTAACAAAAGTGCACCAATATTGATCCATCTATTGTAACCATACTAAAGCAAGGTGTTAAACTAGCTGATACTGGGGGGGGGGGGGGGGAGGGAGAGGTGTGTGGAAACTCTGTACTTTCTGATGAGTTTTTCTGTAAACTTAAAAACACTTAAAATAGTCTTTTTTTAAAAAAAAAAAAAAGAAATTAAAACAATAAAAACATAACTTTCCAAGACCATTTGGTCAATAAATGAGTAAGCCAAGATTTAAAATCTAAACCTTTTTGGCTCCAAATCCCATGCCCTGAGATTTTAAGTCAAAAGACTCAACAATCTCTAATTTACTTTTTTTTTTTTTTCAACAATACCCACTCTGGGATATTTATTCAAATCTTCTCATCATGGTCTTTAGTTTCTAGACATGATGAGTATTCAACCAATACCTGCAAAGGGTTCAATCCTGCATCTGAATTCCAGTTTCCTCATTTGGAAATGAAAATTAAATAATACATCTCTTGAGCCCTTTTCTCAAAAAGTGCCACCAAAATGGTCTACTGTAAAAGACTGGGGAAAATCTTGATAAACTGCAAAGTGCTATACAAATATAAGAAATAACCACCATTGATCCAAGTTCCTGCTCGCTGGTCCATAAAGGGCATGATTCCCTGAGAGCCCCTGCTGAGCTGGCCTGGAGGAAGCTGTGTGAAGAGGATCTCAAAGATCCTCCCTCTCCTGGGACTCTGGCCTCCACAGATTCTGGCTCAGAGGGGAGGGCTGAGTCTCCATCAAGGAGCTACAGTGTCCTGGCAGCCGAGGATGCAGAAGCGGTGGCTCTGAAACGCTCTCGCAGCACAAAGGAGAGGGAGAGGGTAGCAGTGACAGCAGCATCCGAGGGCTCATTTATCATAAGAGTGATTTCCCTGTTAATAAAGTGACCTTGTGTAAACAGCTCAACTTCTCACAGCTCTGCATCATTAGGAGAGGGACACCCACTGATCAATCCTGACCACACGGGCTGCTGAACCAGGGTGAACTGCCACCACTGAAAGGATTACGCGACTGAGCCCAGCCCCTGATCACAGAGAGATGGCATGGGGTGGTGGGGGAAGGGATCTTTGTGTCAATTCCTTTATGGACAGGACTTAATCCTAGACCAAGGAGGGTTGGGGACAGGAGTCCCACAGAGACCCCTGACTCAGAGACTGGAGCACCCTTCAACTGGGAGCTGCCTCCTGAAGACCTGCTACATCCTCAAGCCATGCTGTGCCAGCCCCAGGATGCACCTGTAAAGCTGGCTTTGCCAACTCCCCAAACACTGAGCTTTGCTGTAGGCAGGACCCTAACCCTAGGTCTGTAATGTAAACATGTCAGCAAGCAGCAGTCTTTCTCAGTTTTTTCTTCCCAAAAGAAAGACTTCAGATGAGAAACAAGGATAGGGGAAGCAGAAGAGATTTACTTAGTAAAGTGGGTGAACCTTTTGGGGGAGAAGAGGCTGAGTAAAAGGAAGAAAAGGGAAGGGTTATGCTCCAGAGAGGTCCTGCTCCAGTCCGAAGTGGTCTGCTTTCTGGGGTTGGAAAATAACAATGGCATCTTCCAAGAGGTGGGTTTTATTTGAACTGGAAACCTCCCCCCTCGTGCATTATGTATTTGGGGGCATTTCCTGCTACTTTGCACCACAGCTTAGTGTAGCTGCACGGTTTCTGCTATATTAGAAACTTTCCCAATTAGAAACTTTCCCGTCAGTGCCTAAGCAAAACTCACAGCCTTAATGCTCTGTGCATGCTCCAAAGATGGAAAGCAACTCAGGCCAGTTATGCCCTGTTCCTTTAGATTTAAGAAAGCAGTATCTGGTGGTAAAGAGGTGGCTTACAGGTGGGGTTCTCCAGCACCCAATGTGTACTTTTCTTCACTCCCTCCCCCTTCCCCTTGCTCTGCCTAGACACCTACCAGAAGCCACCATCAAACAGCTGGCTGCTGAGCTTCAGCCCCTCCCTCTCAGTTCCTCTGGGAGCTTGACCTAACTGTAACTGTGGTTCAGCATGTCCAGATTCCTGGTTGTTGGACCACCATTTCATAGCACCAGAAGCCATGGAGAGAAAAGGAAGCCACTCAGGGCTCAGTTCCAAGACATGGAAGACAGGGTGCGCCCAGTACCTCCTCCTCAGTGGAGCCCAGGAGAGGGGCTTTGGAGATGGGGTGGAAGCTTGTGCCAGTCTTGGCCATGAACTTCCTGTGTGATCCAAGCCACCCAACCTTACCTCTCTGAAGTGGGGTTAAACAGGATGGTCCCGAGGTGCCGCATGATTCCAAGAGTTCCAGTTATGCATGGATCTTCTCTTAATTAAGCATACAGATATTAAAGCAATTTTTAAGCGAATAGAGTGAGCAGCTGAAGTGGAAAATCACTCGTATTAATGTAACCCTCTACTCTCTGCCCTGATTATTGTTCTCTGCCGCCTCCCCCCGACAAAGATTTCATATGTTATTTGCCATTTTTTAAAATTTTACAAAAAGATCTCATTTCGTTCAAAGACAAAAGACATCTTTTAAGCACTTTTTTTTTTTCTTCTTCTTCTTCAGGCCTGGAATCCTGCAAGAGAGAAGCCTCCATCTTCTAGGAAACATAAGAGATGATACAAGAGAATCAAACCTGCCATCACCCCTCTTCCCTCCTCCTAGCAGAAGCGTCCGATTGCCAGGCAGTGCTCTAAGCCCTGGAATTAACCCCCATTATGTCGCAGAGCAGCCAGCCACGGATACATACAATGCAAGCCGAGGGCTTTTTGATGCACCGATACAATTTGGTGAACATCGCAATTTTTCCCCCTTTCTTTTCATCAGAATTGCTCTTCTCTTTTGTTCCATTTCTTTAAGGGCCGCTGCTCTCAGCCCAGCTATCATTGAATCTTTACTGAGGTGGTAATTTTAAAAAGACTCGAGTTCTTTCCCTCCCAGGAGTATCTGCATTTTAACAGGGAACTCTAAAAGGTTAAAAAGCTTCAAAGGTGAAGGAATGAATCTCTAATGGCAGAATTTCAGGCACTAAGATGCGGCTCTTTTGCGGCTGCAGGAGATCTGCCTGCCTGGACCATGTTTTCTCAATCTACCCCTCGCCCAGGCCCTGTCCACGGGGCCCACCTGTGGGACTTGGGAAGGACAGAGTCAGCTATCTCATTCGGTCAAGTGGCTGACTGTGTACCATTCCATGATTCTTACATTACAGTGAGAAAGATCTGGGTTCTACCTGAAATGGGTCCTAACTAGGAAAAGAGTGAGTTCTAGAGCCAGGGATGGACTTCCTCTCTTGAGAATCTTCAGGCCCATCTAGATGGGCCAGGCTGTAGGTGGGGGCATGCCTGGCTTCAGAGACACCTCCTCATATAAATATGAATGAAAATAGAGCAACTTACTTCAACAAATAACAATTGAGGCCAGGCACGATGGCCCACACCTATAACCCCAGCAAATGGGAGGCTGAGACAGGAGGACCACAGGTTTGAGGGCTGCATGTAGTAACTTAGTGAAACCCTGTTTCAAAATAAAAAATCAAAAGGGTTGGAGGTGGAACTAAGAGGTAGAAAGCTCCCAGGTTCAATCCCCGGTACCACAAAATAAATAAATAAATAAAAATTGAGACCCAACTGTTTAAGAGGTGCTGTGTGAGAAGTCAGGCAGGAGGCTGGGGGTAGAGAGAATAGTTTTAAAAAACAAATGAGGCCAGATGTGGTGGCACATGCCTGCAATTCCAGTACTTGGGAGGCTGAGACGGGAAGAGTGCAGGTTCGAGGCCAGCCTCAGCAACTTGGTGAGACTCTGTTTTCAAAATTAAAAATCAAAAGGGCTGGGGTGTAGCCTGGAGGTAAAATACTCCTGGGTTCAATCCCCAGAACCAAAACCAAGCAAAACACCCCCCAAATTAGACATGACTATGGTGTTCAAGGAGCTTCATGTCTCGTGATAAGATAAAACCACACACACAGGACATCCAGCCACCGCATGCTAAATATTATGTGAACCAAGTGCTCTGGGAGCAATGAATCCACTAGGGTGCCCAGAGAAGCTTCAAAGAAAAACATCTGAACCGTATGCTGACGAATGAATGAGAGGGAGGAAACGAGCAGTCTGTCCGGAGCTGGAAAGCGGGAAGCACACAGAGGCATGAAGATATGGTGCACTGGGGAGCTGCAAAAAAGATAAGTTACTTGTCTAACTAGAGCGATTTCCATTAAATGGGCCTCTTCTCTCTTTTCTCCAGGCAGTACCTGTGCAGGTGCCACAGACGACCACCCCACAGCCTGAACTCCTGGGCTAGGGGTGGCTGGTGGATGGCCGAGGATACTGTGCTGAGAGCCTGAGCTTGCTCTCCAGCCATTGCTTTACAAAGTCAGAGGCAGCTCCTCTTGGACTTCTCTCTGGGCCTGGGACAGACAGCACAGAGGGGAAGGAATCAAGCCACATGCTCTAGGAAATCATTGCTATAAGAGAAAGTCCAGGAGGTCTTGGTTTTACTTTTAAGTTCTTGCCAGTTTTGATTTAAATCCTATAATTTATCTATGTTTCTTTTAAATATTTGAGATAACTTCCTATTGAGTAACGCAAGGACTCCCATGGTCACCTGTGGTCTCTCTGATACCAGCACATCACTGAGTCCCTGGTGCTGCCCTGCTTCATGTTGAGAGCCATGGCATGAGGCCCAGCAGAGCCACACTCAGATCTGAGCACCAAGAAGGAGGCAGTGGGAAGAACGGAGCAGTGGGGAATAAGGCTAGAGGCAGAAAGACCAGGTAAGAGGTGACTCTGCCTAAGAAGGACAACAGTGATGCAAATGAAGAGGATGGATACAAAGGGGTGGGGGGGTTTCAATATAGAACTGGACTTACTGAGTAGGAGAAGTAAATGTCCTAGAGGACTCCAACGTTTTCTTCCTCGCTGCTTATTGCATTCACTGTTGCTGCATAACAAATGATCCCTAAACTTAGCAACTTCAAACAGCCATGTTATTAAGCTCACAGAATGTGAGCTAGGAAGGCAGAATAGGGGTGGTTTATCTCTGCTTCTTAATGTCTGGCCCTCTGCAGGGAAGACTTAGAGGCTGGAGTGACTCAACAGCTGGGATGGGAAGCCCCTGGGGGCATCTTCATACCTATGTCTGGTGCTTGATGCTGGCTGTCCACCTGGACCGCAGCTGAGCAATGCACGGCAGCCGCAGGGCCTGGGCTGACTTGGGCTTTGGCACAGCAAAGTGGTTTGCTTTTGAAAGCCAGCACCTGGAGAACAATGTGCGTGGCATTTCTACCTGAACTCGGAAGTCATATAGCATCGCCTCCACTGGGCTCTGTTGGTAGAGACGGTTACAAAGGTCTGCCCAGGTTCAGTAGACTCCACCACCACATGCAAGGAGGGAAAATGTCATGCTTAAGAAATGTTGAATGGGTGAAGTGTTTGTAACCATTCTTGGAAAAGACAACGTGCCACAGTGCCCTTCCAAGACACTTTGTCAACCTTCAGTTATAAGAGCTCATCTTGCAACTCAGAGTGACTGGAAGCTCTTATTGCTTCACCTTTTCCTTCTCCCACAGCACCCAGCACCCTGTCTTGTTTTCAGAAGGGTCTAGCAAGAATCTGTGGGATGAATAAATAAACAAATGAATGAATAAATGAATAAGAAATGGATTGCCAGAATGTCTCCATGGCACCCGACGCAGACGTCTGCCTGGAGACACGGAGCCCCTTGCAGGAAGGGACCACTTAAGGAAAAGTTGGTTTTACGGCTCTCACATCCCTCTTGTATGTTCTCAACTAATCCGGCAATCCATTATTTATGTGTAGCCTAATTAAGGTTGTGAGTGGCTTGATCCTTGTTTACTTAAGTCTATCCCGGAAGATTGCCAAGATTAAATAAAATTACCTCCAGGCAGGCAAGCCTTGCAGGGGCAGGGCTGGAAGGGAAGAAAAGAGAGGCTGAGAAGCTGGCCCTGGGTCTCTGCACCTCGGGAGACTTCACCCCTCAATCCCATGCAGGTATTGATCACGTGCCACATCACATCCCCCCACCAGAAGCTCCTGGACCACTCAAAGCATGGGCATCCATGAACATGCCACGTGCTTATGGGCTGCTGCCGTACACACGCATTCCCACACAATGCCACTGCTCCTGCAGCTACTGCTGCCAATTCCAGTTCACTTAATAAAGATTCAGATAATCTAGACCAAACAAAACTCAGTGGAGTCTGAAACTAACTAATCGAAAACGATTAGCTCCTCTCCACCTCGCCCTGGAATCCACCCCTTCCCGGTAAAACCAAAGGCCAGTTCTCATTTGGATGCTGGCCTTGTACGTTTCACAAAGAGAGAAGCAGATTGGCAGAGAGAGCTTTATATTTTTGAATAATTATTGGCAAATTAGAAAAACTTTCAAAGGACCATTTATATTTTTTTACATCTACCGTAAGCACGTTCTTCTTTGGGATAGTTATTAACCCGTTTGTATCAAGCATGGACTCAGAGTTAAAGGGACCCCTTCTTTCATGGGAAATTTTTGAGTTTGCCTGTGCTCACCTCCGAGAGGCTGTAGGGAACCTCCAAGGTCTTAGAGGAAGAGGAGCACCCTTAGCTGCCATTCTTCATCCTCCAGCTGTGACAAAAGAAATTCCACTGGCAATTATCTACCTAGAATTGAGGCCTGGGGTCAGAGAAGGAGATAGAGCTTTACATCAAGACAAAGTAAAATGCAGAGCTGGGCAGGCAGTATGGTGTGTGTCTGTAATCCCAGTACTTGGGAAGCTGAGACAGGAGGATCACAGGTTTGAGGCCAGCCTCGGCAATTTTGTGAGACCCTGTTTCAAAATGAAATATAATAGCCAGGTGTGGTGGCACATGCTTGTAATCCCAGTACTTGGGAGGTTGAGACCGTAGGATCCGGGTTCGCAGCCAGCCTCAGCTACTTAGTGAGGCCCTCTGCAACTTAGTGAGACCCTGTTTCAAAATAAGGAATAAAAAATAGGACTGGAGGTGTATCTCAGAGGTAGAATGCCCCTGGGTTCAATCCCCAGTACCGCAAAGATATATATATATATATATATATATATATACAAAAAAATATATATACAAAAATATATATATATACACAATATATATACAATATATATTGTATATATACATATATATGTACTATATATATTGTGTATATATATATATATATATATATAAATATATAAAATAAAGGGCTTGGGGTTTTGCTTGGAGGTAGAATGCCCCTAAGTTCAATCCCTAATGAGAGAGGGAGAGAATATGAATGCAAACACAGAACACACTTTCTTAATACTGAGGAAGTATAGATGCATTTGGGATGATTTATTATTTGCTTACTTTAATACCACTCATTGTAAATATCCGTATATCAGTAACTGAGCTAATCTTTACTCATTATTCACCTTTCAGTAGGTGACATCAATATACTGATCATTGGTTCCTCTATGATGATGAGACAGCAGAGTGAAGCACAGGGAGCACAAGAATGCATAGAAGGGGCCTTCTAGACCGCTTTATGGTCTGACAGGGGCTTCTGGAGACAGCCCCATAAGGTCCAAGTCTGGGTTCATTGACTGGGGCTGGATGGGAGTGATATGGGGATAGAGAATGGGTAGGGCTCTTCTAGAGAAGTCACTGTATAAACAAATGCTGTAGAAAAAAAGAAGTAGAAGCAGTAATGACACTTCTACCATATATATTAGGCATCATATAAAGAATTTTGTATGGATTGTTGCATTTAATTCTAACAACAAATCTAAATTTTCCCTGCTATGTACAAAATATAACTAAGTCGCACTGAGGCTAAGGATTTTCTCCCAAAGTCACAGGTGATGAAGTTCAAGTTAGACCAGGAAGATTGTCAGGCTCCAGCCTTCACAGGCTCAGCGTCTGCGCTCTCCTGCCAGGCAGGTGAAAGCAATGTTTGTTCTTTATCCTATAAGCAGTTGCAGGCATTGAAGAATTTTTGAGCAGGAAAGGGATATACATAGGTTTGTGTTTGGAAGGTTAGTCTCTCTGCAGAGTAGGGAGGGATTGGAGAGTGATAATGCAGACTAAGTGGGTTCCAGGTGAGATAATATGAGCTGGGGGCGGGGGAGGGTGATAAGGAGGAAGGGTGAAATCGCAGACACATTTGAAAGCAGTGGAGCATCCAGATGGAGCCGAGCAGGAGACATTTGAGTGGATGATGCAGAGGTTGATTAGAACTACTGAAGCTGGGCGTGGTGGCGCACACTTGTAATCCCAGTACTTGGGAGGCTGAGACCGCAGATCCAGGTTCGTGGCCAGCCTCAGCTACTTAATGAGGCTTTCTGCAACTTAGTGAGGCCCTGTTTCAAAATAAAGAATAAAAAATAGGACTGGGGTTTAACTCAGAGGTAGAATGCCCCTGGGTTCAATCTCTAGTACCACAAAAAAAAAAAAGAAAGAAAGAAAGAAAAAAGAACTATTGTCCACATGAAGCTGGTAGTTAAAACCATGAGCAATGGGAAGATTGCTCAGTAGGGGCAGGGTATGGGGGAAGAGTAGAAAACCTACAGAACACCTACCTGTAAAGGGCAGGCAGAGAAAGAAGTTGTCTCAGAAATATATCCAAGAGGGAGGATATTAGGGTTTGGGTCTGGAATGTCCTCCAGAAGCCTCCTGTGTTGAAAACATGTCCCCAATGCCAGAGATGAAATGACTGAATCATGTCCCTAATCTCATCAGTGGGTAAGTCCACTGAAGAATTGCTTCATTTGAATGAATTTACTGGGTGGTAATTTTGACAGGTGGGTGTGTCTGGAGGAGGGATGACACTGGGTGTGTGGCCTTAAGGATACCCTGGTCACTTTCTTTGCGTCTCTCTGCTTTCCCACTGCCATGACTTGAGGGTGGTGTCCCTCCACCATGCACCCTGAACCACAGTGCCAGCCAACCATGGACCGAAATCTCTGAAAGTGAGCGCCCCAATAAACCTTCTTCCTCTAAGTGGTGCTTGTCAGGCATTTGGTCACAGCAAGGAGAAAAGCTAACTGAAATAGAGGAGGAGAATCTGGGGGCGGGGAGAATGGATGCAAAAAGATAAGGGTGCAGAGTTTGAAGGAGAAAGTAGTGATTACAACTAGTGATACAGAGAAATACAGGGGAAAACAAAAGATGACACATATCCCTTGGATTTAATAATAATAATGCTATGTACAAAATATAACTAAGTCACACTGAGACTTTCTTCCAAAGTCACAGGTGATGAAGTTCAAGTTAGACCAGGAAGATTGTCAGGCTCCAGCCTTCACAGGCTCAGCCTCTGCGCTGAGTGGCCGAAAAGTTCAGTTAGGCGATGGAGTAGGAAGAAAGAGAGGTGGTGAGCTAGGCCCCAATGAGTGAAGTGAAGGAGAGGTATGAAAGCAGGTTGGTAGACTAAGCTTACAAGCAACTTGTTTAGGTAGGAAAGGGAAATACAAAGGACAGAGGATTAAGGGGAAGTTGTTTAGGATTGGAAAAGTCTGAACTTCTTTGGTTTTTGTTTTTGGTACTAGGGATTGAAGCCAGGGGCAGTCTACTTCTGAGCTACACCCCAGCCATTTTTATTTTATATTTTGAAACAGAGTCTCACTAAGTTGCTGAGGCTGGCCTTGAACCTAAGATCCTCCTGTCTCAACTTCCCAAGAACTGGGATTACAGGCATGTGCTACCACCCCTGGCAAATGTGAACCTCTTTAAAGGATGAAGAGAAGGAACACGTAGAAATAAATTAGGGACAAAGGAGAAAGAATAACCAGGAAATCAGGTCCCAGGTTGATGGAATCAGGAATATCGTGGGGAGTGGGCTTTGAACAGGAGGAAGGACCCTCCTCTGGGAGCAGGAAAGGAAAGGAACAGGTGCAGAAATCTAAATGGGAGGAATTCTGGGAGATGATGCTCTACTACTTCAATTCTCGACTTCTTAAAGGAAGCAATGGATGAGAACATCTGCTTAGGTCATGAGTGAAGAAGGTTGGGAGGAAGCTTGAGAAGGGAGGAAAGAATGAGAGGAGGGAGAGTAAGGGAGCTGCCCATCATGGAAGGTTTAGTCAGCTGTCTTGCAAAGCTGTAGGTGCCACTTAGTTGTGGCATTGTCCCTTGGGACTGTTGGCCATTCAGGCATGGAGCAGATGGCAGGGCACCAGTAGGGTGTGAGGGTCACCAGTAGGGTGAAGTATAAGGTAGTCAGTTAGACTCATGAACACCAGGCCGCTGGTGACCCAGTGTCACCGTACCAGCTATGCCTGTTAAAGAAGCCAATGCATGCAAGACACCTAGTATGGTGGCTGACACATAGTCAGCCCTCAATAAATACCTGCTATGGTTAATAGCAATCAGTCAGTGATCCCCAAGGTCATTTCCTATCTTAAACTGTAGAATCTAGTATTCTTCTATCCTAGTAAAGATGAGGAGAGAGATACGGGTTAACATTTTAACGAGAAAGCTTAAGATTAAACCCAAAGAATTTTTCAACAAGAAGGGCTATAAAATGCCCATGAATGCTATTAAAGAAGATGATAGAATCACAGGTGAAACTAGGATTTCAACAGATTCCTATATATGTCTGGAAAAGATTTGAAGCAGCCCTTCCTTGAGGCAGGAAATCACCCCAAATAATCAGGGTGGGTCATTTCTTCTCTGAATGGCAAAAGCGATGCCATCCCCTGAACATCCAGCCTACTGATAACGCCGTCCAGAGTACTACGATAAGAAGGGTTCCAGGCAGGAGATCAACTAGTAATATCTGCCATGTCCTCGGAGCAGGCTTATTTGCCTTTCTGATCCATCCCCCCCTCCCCTGCATGCGAGAAGCAGACCCAGAGAAGGTGAATGTCCTGACCAGCTGTCCAGTGGCAAACCCAGGCAATGAGCCGGATTTTCCAACTTACAGCCTGGAGTTCTGTCTGCCACTCCAAATTGCCATTTTCAAAGCGCTTACAAACAATTCAGACATCACACTCAGGACCACTAGGGCACTGAAAACTGTAGGGAAGACCAAGAAGCAGCAGATTTATGAATCGAGGCCCTGTTTTCCCGCCTGGACCCAGGGGGATCGTCATTTAGCATAAATAAACCAGAGCGTAACCTAGAGTAATCCTGGGCAAAAACAAAGTGCTCAGGGAGCGGCCCCTGCTGTGAGATACTAAGTGTACAGTTTAAGCCTATTTGAAGCATGTAAAGGCCTAAGGGCCTGCACATGGCACTGATAGCTTTAAGGAGAGGGCTATTTTAGTTGGAACAACATTGTTTGGCACCTAATGCTTATCAAGCACCCAGGGTGGTAGGCCCAATTATAAAATTAACATTGCTCATATCTGCTCAGCCAAACAGAAAGTAACTACTCCATAACGGGGCCAGGCATCCAAAATTAAACAGGGAGGGAGAGCCCAGTAATTGCTCTCATTTTTTTTTTCTTTTTGCCCAGCAGCATGGTGCCAGTCTCAGGATCTCTCAAGCAGATGGAAGAAAGGTAGGGGTAGAGGAGAGATAGAGAAATAACTCACTTTATCAAATACCTCTTCCCACTCCTGTATTCATAGTATCTCTCTCTCTCTCTCTCTCTCTCTCTCTCTCTCTCTCTCTCTCTCTCTCTCCTACTACCTTTTGTTCTGTTAACATTTCTAATCTTTGCACCATGACCCCCTCCCCTGAGCTCTATCTTGTCTTATAAGTAGGGTTAGTTTGGTAAAATAAAAAAAAAAAAAGCATCAGTCAGCGAGATCTGAGTTTGAATCATTTCTTCATTAATATGAGCTCTATGACCTTGGACAAGTTACCTCCCCTGTCTGAGTCATACTTTGTTCATGTGAAAATAAGAGCAGATACTCCAGTATTAACTTTTTAGTATCATTCTGAATGAAGAATAAGATGACAGCTGTTCAGGACTTTAGCACAGCATGTCTTGCCCAGTGTGCATAAACCCTGATGTCACTTGGATCAGCCTGTCCTGAGATTCAGATTCACCAGCACCCTCACCCCAACACCACTTTCAAGAGAAGGTCCAGTCTCTCCAAAGGCTCTTGGCTTTTCCAGGTTGCCTCAGAATTACTTCAGTTTGGGGCTTATTTCATTATCTAAAGACAATTACCCTCTTTTCCCTTCATACAAGCTAGCACTGGGATCCACCCTGCTGTGGTCATTTCCCTCAGATATTCCTGCTAGGAGACTGGATACAGCAGGCTTTTACTGAAATGTGGAGAGCAGGGTTTACATGGTGGTATGCACTTGACTATGATACTGCTTTCCCATTTTTCGATGCCCTTCATTTGAAGGACAGGATTCCCTCCCTGGCCTCTCTGCACATTCCAGCCTCTGGCCACCTTGCCTCCTTTCCTCTTCCAACTATCCCATCCTTTTCCTCTCTCTTTCTGGTCATCCAGTCCCCAGATTCCTGTTCATTTTTTAGGCAGAGCCAGTTGGTGAGTCCTTCATTTGACTGTGTCTCTCATACCAGGCTGGGGACCTCATCTTTCACATCCCAAACCCCCTGTCAAAGTAGCTTCCCTAGGAGTTCTGGTGCCAACCATTCATGCAACAATTATGCTCCCCTGCTATACACATCCTCAATCGATAGGTGCTAATGGCCTCTTTTCTCCTTCATACTGAAAAATATCTTTCTCAGATGACCTTGTCCTCAGTTATCTTTTTCTGAACTTCAATGAACTCTTGGGAGAAACAGCCATCCTCTCTGGCTGCCACGCACCTCCCAGGAAGCTGCTCCCACCACTGGGCTGAGGCTGCCCTCAGAGAAGTCAGCTTTGCATTGCCAAATCCAACCTTTCCCCATTGTCTACAGCAACCAACCATTTACTATTAAATCCTTCCAAAAAATGCCCTCCTTCCTCAGGCCACCTGGGGCTACCATCCCTGTCCTGCAGCCCTCTCCGCCAGCCCTTCTCAGTCCTACCCTAGCTGCTCCTCCATCACTTTGACTGCTCAGCACTCTGGGTGCCTGCTGGTAACTCCCTCCTACTCTACATGATTGTCTTCCCACTATCTTACTCATTCCAGTGGTTCCACCTCCCAAGAGGCTGAGGAGGCCTACATGTTTCCCTTTAGCTCTGTTCTCCCCACAGCTCACACCCCATTTGTGAACTCCTTCTGGAACTCCCTGGCTCAATGAGGACCAGGTGGCTCCAACTCACAGACCCAAACCATGCTCATCCTCTCCTCCACCCCACTGCCAAGCCCACTCGCCTGGCATTCCCGTGTTCCCTCGACCTCCCCTCATATCCACTAATTCATCCTGTAAACATGTATTGTGCCTTTCTCCCCAAGCTATCTCATGCATTCCCATGACTTTAAATAACATCTATATGCTGACAACTCCGAAATTTTTATCTCAGCCCAAAGCTCTCTTCCCAGCGTGCTGCCCACTCAACAGCGCCTCTTCTTTCTTATCTGGTAGGCACCTCGACCTCAATGATACAGCATAGGATTCTTACCTCCTCCCACAAGACTGTTTCTTTCCCCCAAACCATATTAGTAAATAGCTCCTCCAACCCTGCATTGACTGAAGCCAAAAACATGGATATCGCCCTATTTGTCGTGGATGACGATGGTAGCGTGCTTCCCTCCACACTTATCCATACCCTGCACAAGGAAACTCTCAAAAACATAACAGGATCATGTTCTTCTCCTGCTTGAAAGCCAATGGTGGCCTCCACATTCCTTACCACATCCTATAAGCTCCTATCATCTCTCCAGAGTCCCTTCATTCATTCTACCCCTTGCTAGATCTAGCTGGAATAACTAGGTTTCTTGCAGCTCCTCAAATAAGGAACAAGGCAAGCTCTTTCTAGCCTCGGGGACTTTTTGCATCTTTTTTCTTCTTCCTGGGATACTTTTTCTGAGGTTGGTTCTGTGTGTGTGTGTGTGTGTGTGTGTGTGTGTGTGTGTGTGTGTATGTGTGTGTGTGTGTGTGTGTGTGTGTGATGCTGGAAATTGAACCCAGGGGCGTTCTACCTCTGAGCCACATCCCCAGCCCTTTTTATTTTTTTATTTGAAACAAGGTCTTGCTAAGTTGCTGAGGATCTCACGAAATTGCTGAGGTTGGCCTCAAACTTGTAAGCTTCGTGTCTGAACCTCCCAAGTACTGGGATTACAGAAATGCACCTTTGTGCCTGGACCTTTCATTTGTAGCATTTAACTACTTTCTGAGTCTTGCTTTTTTGGATTTTTTAGGGATGTTTTTGTTTTATTTTCTTGCTTGTTCATAGCCTGTCTCCTTCATGAGCACAGAGAACATGTTTGTTTTGTTCACCACTGGATCCCCAGCACTGAGAACATTATCTGTCACAGAGCCATTGCTCAATAAATGCTTGTTGAATGAATGCATGAATGAATGAATGGTTGAAAATATAAATGAGTCTATGTTATGCATGAAGTGTTGGATCGACACAGTCCTTGCTCTCAAGGGATTAATCACCCAGGGGAATAAAAACTAAATAGAACAGATTTATTTCTTCTGTGAGAAACATGGTCAAATAGGATGGAAATGCAGAGGTAAACACAAGCATCCCTGCTAGGGGTGGGAGAGGGAGCTGGAAGACTTCACAGAGCTGACAGATGGGGTGGGCAAGACACAAGAGGAATTTGGTGGATTTTATTTTAAGTGGGTTTTTTTTTGGCTTACTGAATTGAAATGGAAATTTATCCTTGCATTTTATCTTGACATCAACTCAGGTAATCACTTGATGCTGGAGATAAGAGTTGGAAATATTATATCAACATAAAATGCAGTTTCATTATTTGTTTAAAAAAACAGAAAAGAGTTAATATGTGCAAAATGCATATTTGCTACTTTGCCCTCCAAAATGTTTGTTTAAAAATTATACTCCAGCCCAACAGGTTGCTATTCTGACTAGAAAGCAACATGTTGCAAAGGTGAATTAATGACTTGGATAAAGAACAGAAGAGAGATCACGTGTATCTCTGCATCTGTTCTTAGCATATGACAGTCATCTTAGGCTACTTTGTATTGTAGTAAGAGATGATCCCAAAATCCTAATGGCTTCCACACTGTAAGTTAAGTTTATTTCTCACTTTCATTGCGTGGGAGTTGGGTTGATTTTTATCCCTTGACCTAGACCGAAGCAGCAGCTCCTGTCAGGGAAATGTTGGTCTAGAGACAAAGGGGAATTTCACAACCAAGGGATGGCTCTCAAAACTTGTAGTTGAAAGTAAGTGATACCATTAACATTCATTGGCCAAAGTCCATCACATGACCAAGATTGGCAGCACTGAGTGAGGGATATAAAAATTTGGCAATAAAAATACAACCTAAAGGCCAGGGATGTAGCTCAATGGTAAAGCATTGCCCACCCAGCATGTGTGAGGCCCTGGGTTCCATCCCCAGCAATGCCAAACACAAAACAAAAAATCTACCATAGCACATATAATCCAAGTTCATTGTTAAGTATTTCATTACTGTAAGAATGCTAAGATATATACTCATAGATGATCAAAATAAGAATGGTGAGAAATACTACTGTATGATCTAAACAGGAAACATACCTAAAGGCAATACAGAGCTGATGCCAGTGATGGAGAGAGGCAACAGAAAATATCCCAGTAGAGAAACAACTTCATAGCCTATTGGTAAACCTATCCTGCAAAGCCAGAAATGAGGATTTACTACAAGATGTCGTTATACAACATACACAGAACAGAACAGTTGTTTCCTCCTTAAGACCAAGTTCATATAAATTTCATTAAATAAAAAAGTTAGATCCTTTCTTCAAAATACTTACTTTGGGGATAAAAATGGAAGTGTTTTATATGCCTGCATGCCTACATGTTTTGCAAGCTGAAAAATATGTTAAGGTTTGTTTCAAGAATTAGAAAGGTTGTGTGTATGTATGTATGTGTGTGTGTGTATGTGTGTGTGTGTGTGTGTGTGTGTGTGTGTGTGTGTATGAGAGAGAGAGAGAATGTGTTAAAAAATAAATTTAGGGTCAGAGCCAGCATCACAACCATATTATCAAGTGCAAATTCAAATAGACATTTTAGAGGGAGGAACAGAAATCTACCACTTAGTTAAAGCAAATACTCAACTGTAAGTTCCTCAATAATGGAGAACATGTCTTATAAATTTTTGAATTCCCAGAAGCTAGTACAGTGCCTGGTACCCAAGTGCTCAATAAATGTTTTATGCTAACACTTTTCTGGAGGGCAATTTATGTCATATTTGAAAATGCTCGGTTTTGATCCTGATATTCCAAGTTTAGAAATTTATCCTAAGAAAACTGAAGATGTGCAGGATGTTTATCACAGACCTATATATAGCATAAGCCCTTAACACTCAAAACCTCCAAGACTAGTTAAACATGTCATAACATGTCCAAAATGAAATACTAGACAACTATGAAAAACCATGTTTTCAGCCAGGCATGGTGGTGCACGCTTGTAATTCCAGCATTTGGGAGGCTGAGACCGAAGGATCCAGGTTCTAGGCCAGCCTCAGCTACCTAGTGAGGCATTCCGAAACTTAGTGAGACCCGGTTTCAAAAATAAAAAGAATAAAAAATAGGGCTGGGGGTATAGCTGGAAGGTAGATGCCCCTGAGTTCAATCCCCAGTACCGCAAAAAAAAAAAAAAAGAAGAAGAAAAACCATGTTTTCAAAGAACACTTAATTATAAGAGAAACAAAATATATTATGTGGGAGGAAAAGTTGGGTATGAAAAGCTGCATGAAATAAAATATCATGTTAATAAAATGTATATATGAGTGTACATTATATAATACATATACATACATATGCACGCATGTAAACATGCATACTTTAATGAGACAGAAAAACTGTATGTTACAAGGGAAAAATGTCTATATCTGGCTCATCAAAACAGAAGGTGCTGAGACTGATGTTTACTGAGGAGAGAAAAAGAGGCTGGAGCTGGCGACAGGACAGGGTCTGTGTGACAGTACTAATGACAGGCAAGGTGTAGAAGCAGTCGATGACCCACAGGAATTAGAGGCATAGCAAAGAACTCAGACGCCTAATTTTTGCTGTGCAACATGCATTGTATCCTTCTTCTTTGCCTCACCCTGATAATGTCAGCGAAATCTTCATTTTTCTCTTCCACTATGTGAAGGTCAGTTTGCTTTGAGGGGAGATGATCAAGTCCTGACTCTTGCTCAGGGGCAAGAAGCAAGACTGCCAGAGGGGCTCAGCCTGGTCTGGGATATCATGATGTAAGGAAATGCACCGAAATATTAGACAGTCACTAGCTTTGCATAGAGAGAAAGGAAGGTGATTTTCATTTCCTTCTTTGTGCTTTAATGGATTTTCCAAATTTCTGAAATGAATATGCATTGCTATTATAATCAGAAAAAAACGTTATTTTAAAAAAAACAAATTGATGTTGAACGAATGAATAAGCAAATAAATCAATGAATGAATGAATTAAGTAATTAGTGAAATGATTGACTTGGGCAACAGAAGCACAAACAGGATTCTAATTGACAAATTTGCTTGTTCTTCTTTCCTGCTGTGGACATTAGTCAGCCTCGAGCTTTAGATGAGACATATTTTTTTTAAAAATAACAACAGAAAAAAAAAATACTCTTTAGAAAGGAAGCAGTATTTTTGTGCTCTGTACTTTCCAACATCTGCAAAATGCCTCCATCCCATCCATCCTGGGTCAGACTGACATGCTGTTATCTTTTCCCCCAAGGTCAGTGACCAACTGCTCCAGAATTCACTAGCACAGAATTCCATGAAGATCAAAGGAAAGAGGCGATGCACAGAAGATGCAGCACATACGAAAGAGCCTGCTGCCAGCTTTGAGATTTTGTGACTCTGTGATTCTATGTTAGTATCGGTGTGTGTGTGTGTGTGTGTGTGTGTGTGTGTGTGTGTATGTGTATGTGTGTATGTGTGTGTGCGTGCGTGTGTGTGTGTGTGTGCGTGTATGTGTGTAAGTTTGTACGTGTGTGTTATAATTGTAAAGACAAGAAGTCAAGGCTGCAAGTTGAAAACATATTTAACACATACTCAAATACACTCTGTCTGAACCAGTGCCAAACCGCATCTGTTGAACACATCAACAAACCGTCTGATTTGTTGCTATCTCACATGTGAGCACTGTGAGGCAGGGCTGGAAATCGGGCGGCCCGTGTTGGACGGGACCTACAAGGACTTCTATAGAAAGCACGTTGTTTGCCCATATGGGCTGGTGGAGATGACAGCTGGGGGAGGGAAGGACCTTGCCACCTGCCAGGCCAAGAGACAAGTGGCTGGCCAGAGCTCTGGAACACAAGCCGAGGACAGCTCAAGGGCATGGGGAGTTTTCTGGACTATTTGGGGAGGACGATTGCTGGGTAGACTCTTGGAGAGGAGCAGGAGGGGGCGGGAGCGAGGAGGCTGCCTGACAAAGCTGATTTTTTTGTACAGATGCTGCTGGCAGAAGCACAGGGTGGGAGCAGTGTGTTCAGCTACATTAGTCAGGGATAGAGTTTTAATAGGCTGCAGAAGGAAATGATGACGGCAAAGTTAGGAGCAGTGAGTAACTCAATTTGAGAGAGCTGAGCTCCCCTGGAGATGACAGCCGTGGCGCCATGTTCCTGTTTGGCCCCGTAGGGGCAGAGCCAGTGTTGGGGTCATGGCAGACACTGGTACTGGGAATAAACACAAGCCAGGGCCTCCGAGAGGTGACCCTGCACTCCTCCTGCCGTGGCATCCAGACCTCTGGGGGCACATCAGCAATGCCAACCTGTATGGAAATGATGCCGAGCAGCTGGGGACCGAGCTGTCACTCACTGTTACTGGAGGGCAGGGAGAACGCCTATTCCTGAGGCAGTTCTGTGCCTGGATGGGGCTTTTGTGGTGTGTGTGTGTGTGTGTGTGTGTGTGTGTGTGTGTGTGTGTGTGAGTGAGTGAAGCCTTTTAACTGCTTCAAGGTTAAGGAAAGAAACCTCTACCCCAAGAATAGGGAAGATGACACCACAAGGTGCCAGTGGTCAGGGCTAAAGGGATAAACTGGTGATGAGCCTGACAGGGCTCAGGGTGCCTTTGTGTAAATCAGCAAAAAGTGTCCCTCCCACAGGTGGAGGATGCACCGATCGAAGGAGATGAGGGCAAATGGATCCAGCCTCCTCCTGCTCCCCTAGCTGGGCACCCTCGTGTGAGGTACGATCTTCCCAGCTGTAGACAGCATCCCTGAGGACCACTCCTTGGTCTGACGTTCCTGGCCCTCCAGCCCAGCCTGTCACACAGCTTGCCACAGACCCACATTCCAGCAGAAGAGAACTCCAACCATCCCTCAAGCTTGCCTTCGCTGTCTCAAGCTTGGAGACTTTGCTTTTAACTCACATCTTTGCCTAATATTATCCCATGCATTTTTAGGGTGCTACCCAAATACTACCCACCTCCTCCAAGAACACTCCTTTGGTTGCCTCCCAGTCAAAATGTCCTAGCCCTAATCTGAGTTCTTCTAGCATTTTATCTCTTCATCTCTCATATCAGCATTTTGAGGCCATTGTTTACCTTTTTTTTACTGGACAGCTATTTTTACATATATTTCTTATCTTCTCTAGGTCTACAACCCACAACACCTCCCCCAGGGCAAGATCTGTCTGTTTCTTATTCATGTAAATACACTCTGTTTCAGTGAAACATGGCACCTGAAATGTGAAATATGTTCGATAGGCAGTCTTGTGGAAAGAGAGCTAAGAAAAGCAGGATTAGATCCCAGCTCTTGTCCCCGAAGATAATAATAGCTGATAGTCACTTATTTTTATATATGCTGGCACTGTTGAAAGTGCTTAACATGTAAGAAGTTATTGAATTCTCTTAGCCAGTCTAGGTGGGTTCTTTATCTTGAAGTACTCTCAAAGTACAGAACAGGCAACTGAGACACAGAGGTGCCCAAGGTCACCAAGTAGTAAGTAGCAGAAGTGAGATTTAGACCCAAGCCAACCTGTCCAAAGTCCACACCTGTAAGCATGCTGGGTTTTAGTTGTTGTTGTTGTTTTTCCGGTACTGGGAATTGAACCCAGGGGCATTATACATCCAAGCTACACCCCACCCCTATTCTTTATTTTGAAACAGGGTCTCACTAAGTTGTGGAGGGCCTCACTAAGTAGCTGAGGCTGGTTGAGAACCTGGGGTCCTCCTGTCTCAGCCTCCCAAGTACTGGGATTACAAGCATGTACTACCGTGCCCGGCAGTAAGCATGCTTTCTATAGTTGGTGGGACTTGGATTTGATTATCCTGATTATCATTTTTTCCATCTGTAAAGTGGGAAAAATGACACTTATATATTATACATGTATATGTAAAAATATCTATTAAGCATGTAGATTCCTGGAACATGATAAAAGTTCCGAATAATAGCTACCATTAATAAATATGTTTTGAAGTAAAAGAATAGGGAATGTAAGAACGTTGTCATTGAGAGTAATATGTCTAATAGAAATACAATACAAGCCACAAATGTGAGCCATATTTTGAATCTAAATGTCTCAGTAATCACAGCAATAAAGGAAAATCTAACAGATAAAATTAATTTTAGCTGGGTGCTGTAGCACATGCCTGTAATCCTAGTGACTTGGGAGGCTGAAGCAGGAGGATCACAAGTTTGAGTCCATCCTGGGCAATTTAGAAGACCCTGTCTCAAAAAAGAATAAACAGAGCTTGGGATATAGTTCAGTGGTAGAGTACCCTGGGTTCAATCCCCAGTATTGCAGGTGAAGAGAGAGAGAGAGAGAGAGAGAGAGAGAGAGAGAGAGAGAGAGAGAGAGAGAGAGAGAGAAAGAAAAGAGAGAGAGAAAGAGAAGGGAGAGACAGAGAGAGAGAGAGACAGACAGAGAGAGAAAGAGAAAGAAAAGAGAGAGAGAAAGAGAAGGGAGAGAGGGAAGGAGGGAGGGAGGGAGGAAGGAAGGAAGGAAGGAAGGAAACTAGTTTAATGAGATATTTTATTTAACCAAATCTACCCAAAATATTATTATTTTGACATGTAGTCATTGCAAAAATTATGAATGAGCTATTTCACATTATTTCTTTATACTAAGTCTTTAAAATCTAGGTTGTATTTTATGCCTGGGGTACATCTCCTTTCAGACTAACCACATTTAAAATATCCAAGAGCCACATGTGGCTAGTAGTTACCATATTAGGCAACACAGACCCAGCAGATCTAAGAGAAAACCCTCTCCAAAAATTCTATTAGGAAGCCATAGTCCTGCCATTTCAATTATGACAGATTTTCCCTTCTCAAGAGCTCATCATTAAAATGTAAATACCACTGGGAAACAGGAATGAACACTGAAGCTGAGACCAATGTTGCCACTCAGACCAGGTGGCTGATCAGAAACCACATGCAGTAGTTGGTGGTTAAAAGGATGAACCTCAGAGTCAGGCACACCTGAGTTCCAGCTATGATTCTGCCTCTTAGAATGTTTGTGACCTTCAGCGAGTCCTGCAACACTGCTGAGCCTGGCTTCCTGGTCTGCTCAAGGGATCCTGTGTGAGGATTGAGCTTGAAGAGGCATGCGGGCCCAGCACAGGTGCTCCACCACATCATGTCTGCCTCTGTGTCTCCTCTTCTCTGTCACACTCACCAGGCTCTGGCCCCCATGGATCACCATTCTAGAGGCCCTGTTTGGTTAGCTGTCATGGGGATTTGTTGAGTGTCAGCGTTTTAGAGGGATCCTGTGATGATAAATTAGAGGATGTTGTGTCTGTTGTGACTGTACCTCTCCCTCGAGGTCTTGTCTCAGCCCTGCGTTCCTCCTCTGCCCTGCCTGGAGCTCCTTGTTCTGGGGCCACCTGTGTGCTTTCTACCATCACACCACATGGGAAGCCCTAGTTCTGGGGAGTGTACTCTGTCTATGGCCCTGTCCACAAACGGCACTTCTGATCATTTGCCTCTTTCCACCTTCCCTTCAGGACTTGTCCTGGTTATTTTGTCATTAGCCTGTGAGTTGACATTGTCTCCCTCTGCCTGAAGGGCAAAAGCAAGTTCTGTAAGGGTCACCCAAGGAGGTCCACAGAAGCAGAAGAGTCCCAGGGACCATGTTACATATGTCTGGGTGTTAGCCAGGGGCGAGGGAGAGTTTCTTAGACAGAGGGGGAAACCTATAGTCAAAAGGAAAAACCTAGAAAGAAGGGAAGACTGTTTTCAGCCAAGACCAGCTAGGACCTAATGACACTAGGAACAGCAGGAGCAGAAGTCCAAGGACATCAAGAGAAACAAGGGCTGATACAGCTAGATTTGCACACGGGGTGTGTCTCAGAACAGTCCTACATGGATCTGGGCATAGAAGTTCCCGAAGTCCCTCACTTATTTGCCAGGGCCTGCAGCCACTCAGGGGCCTTGCAAGTACTTCTGCCCACATGTTGAAACACCTGCCAACTGAACCAGGACTTGTTGCCATTGCTGGCACAGACAGCAGATCTGTGGCCTGCTCAAAGAGCATGAGCAGCTCGCCCTCCCTGACCTAGTGCCTGTCCCATACTGGCCATTCCAGACCATGGCCAGGATCATCTAATTTACAAAACTATCCCCACCCAACCCCAAGATATGACATGAGGATGCTTATTGCCTTGATACAATAGATTGACACAGGTAGGGGGTGGCATAAAATAGTGGTGAAAGGCTGTAGTGTCAGAAAGACCCACATAGAAATTCCAGTCTCCACTTACTCCGTGTAATTAGTAGTTACTCCGTGTTCATCAAGTTTTTTAATCTCAATCTTCTCATCTGTACAATGGGCATCGGAAAATCTATTTTACAGAGTTGCAGTGATGTATAAATGAATTTAAAAATTCATTTCAAACCAGGCATGGTGGTGCATACCTGTATTCCCAGTACTTGTGAGGCTGAGACAAGAAGGTCACAGGTTCAAGGCCAGCAACAGCAACCTAGTGAGACTCTGTTTCAAAATGAAAATAAAAAAGGGTGTAGCTTAGAGGTTGAATGCCCCTGGGTTCAATCCCCAATACCCCTCCCCAAACTATTTCAACACCTGGCCCATTGGAAGAACTGAATCTATGGTAGTCTTGCTTAAGTAAACAAGCAGATGTCCCCAGTGGCTCATCATGGATTGACTGTAAGATTATTAGCATGATGTGTGTGAGCTAGCTACATGCTTAGCTGCCTCTGAGTCTTAGGATGTTCTCCTACCTCACTGGCTTCTACTCCCATGAACCAACCCTGAAGCCATGTCCTCCAAGGCCATCTCCAACTCTCCCCCTGAGAGTTGGAGATGTAACAACCCAAAACCCCTTGAGGGCAGGGCCATGCCACTCTGGTTTATTCCTATAGGTCTAACTCAGAAAAAAACACAGGTAATAATAAGAGCAAATCTGTAGTGAGTGCTTACTGTGTTTGCAGGGACTATGCTCTGCCCTGTACGTACATTTCCTCATTTAATCCTCAATAATCTATGAGGAAGATACTATTATTAGTTCTGTTTTTCAATTTGAAGCTGCTTTGTGTGAAATAACTTGTCCCAATAAAGCCAGCACATAAGGGAAGAAGGCTGATATTCTACCCCAGAGTCATCTGATGCCAAAGCCTGAATACTTGGTCATGGCATTCAAGGAGCAACGAATGAATGAAATGGATATATCTAATCAAGTTCCAAGATGTAGAGAGTCATCGATTAGAGAGGTATGCTCATCAAGCAACCATTGTTGGTATATCCATTGCATATCTGTAACTTTTGGTGTACATCATCACTCTAGAGGGTGACATTTTTCTTTTCAAAGACCAAAGAGAAGAAAAACACTGGACAATGGTCTTCACTATTATTCACCCCATGGGACACTTGCCACCACCCAGTGGTCAGCCAGCCACTCTTAGAGGACAGGATTATGGTCAGCCCCCTCCTGCCTCCTCCTCCTCTTCCTTTCTGCCGAGAGAAGCTCTCCACTGTGTCCCTGCAGAAACAAGGAAGGAACTGAAGCCCTCACATGGTCCAGGATCAAGAGTAGGGCATGCTGGCTGACCAACCCACCTCCTGAGGAGGGGACAGGAGGAAGAAGGAAACATCTGGAAGCAGCGGCATTTCGTTCTGGACCTCGCACACATGAATGATGCACTAAGACAATTCTCTGCCTTATCATAAATTCTGCAAACTCATGAACTTTGCAATCTCTGAAGCTCAGCGCTGTATGGGAGCCACTTATCTTGTGCTGAAAGCAATATAAAAACAGATGGCAAAGAGTGCACTGGGAGATAAATCAGCGGCCTGGCTGCCAGGAGTTTGCGGACAAACCCAACATGGCCAGGCTCTCCGCTCTTGGACACGGGGACCGCTCAGCAGGGTCCCCCGGGTGAGGTGGCCAGGCTGGCAGAGGAAGTGGCTGGTGCTCGGGAGCTCAGAGAGAAAGGGCACCTTCATAGGCAGCCTTGAGAATATGGCCAGCTCTTCTCTAAGGCGGAGGCAGTGGGGGGAAGACAGTGTGGAGCCATGTCCATGCCACCCCCACTGAGACAGAGTTTAGCATTTAGAAGTTATTTTCTCATCGTCACTACACTCAGTCCTCACTACAACCCTGGGAGGTATTTTTTTTTTTTTTTTTGCAGAGAGGGAAATTGAGGCTGGAGGGTTGTGATTCGACTAAAGTCACACAGCAGAGCCAAGGCATCACGACACCGGTGTTCTGTGTCACTCATATCACAGGGTCGAGTTGGGCCTTTGATTCTTACCACAGTTTCCCCAGCAAGGTGGACCAAAGATGAGAATGAGGCTCAGAGCTGCAATGCCTTGCCTGAGGTCAGAGGGCCTGAGAGCAGCAGGGCTGGAGGAGCACCTGGGGTTAATGCTTTTCCCACCCCCAGGCTGCAGGTCCAATAGACCTGCCCACTTAGACTCCACCTTTTTTACTTTTGGGGAACTGAGGATTGAAACCAGGGCATTCCACCTCTGAGCCACACCCTCAGCCCAATCTTTTTTTTTTTAATTTTGGGACAAGAACTTGCTAAGTTGCTGAGGCTGACCTTGAACCTGCTATCCTCCTGTCTCAGCCCCACCCCCACCCCAGGTACTAGGATTATAGGAGTATGCCACTCCACTTTTGCCCAAGAACCCAAGCTAATGCCCGGAGACACAGAGCAATGCCCATGCCTGTTGGGTACAGGGCCAGCAGAGAGGCAGTGAGGGCAAAGGTCACAAGACTAAAGCAAACAGAGTTAGAAGAAAGGGCAGCACGAGGGGCAAGAGACAGGAGACAAGAGAAGACAAGGAAGAAAGAAGAAAGGCAGCAGGAGGGCAAGAGATATAATCCTGGTGTCTGCCGCAGCCTGGGGAGTGACCCAGGGGCACTAGTCCAGGCTCGGCCCATCCTTGATACAAGTATAGGAAACCAGCGAGTGTCCTACATGTGCTCTGAAAAGTGTCACAAAGACCCACCAAGAGAACTAGCTTGGTTATAAGGGATTATATTGTCCTCATGCAGCAAACACAAACTTAGTGAGCACCTCCTCTGCGCCAGGCCCTGCTGGGCGCTGGAAGAACAGGGTGCTGACACAAACAAGGATGCCGAGAGGAAGATGAAGTGAGTTCACAGATGAGTGAGTTCACAGCCACAGATCGGAGGCCCGAAAGAAAGGAGATCAATAAACAATGCGCTCAAGATGGAAACATGTAGTCCGGCTCAGCAGCAAGAACACAGGTTTGGGAGGCAAAGCGAATCCCAGCATAACGTTTCTGATGGAGTGACTTGGAGCTGCTCCGGAGCCTCCCTGAGCTGGAGTCGAGCTAGCGCTGCCACTTCAAAGACCCGTTGGGGGTGAGATACAGGATGAAGGGAAGCCTCCAACCCACACCTGCCTTGCAGCAATCAGAACATCCTCACTCTCCCCATCAGCCACCTGGACGCTGCCTGTGTCCACTGTCCATTAGTGCTGCCCTCTGCAGCCTTGACCCCTTCCCACCTGCCCACACCATGCTTGAGCGCCGGCCTCTTCCTTCTCATTTGCTCTGGGGTTGGGCAGCTTCAAATCTCCAAGTGTTGTGCTCTTGTCCCTTTGATCTGAATGTCCCTGAGATGGAAACTGCACCTTTCATTCCAGAAACCTCACAAGGTTCACCTGGGGCCTTCTTCTAGGTGGGGGCTGAATGGCCATGTCCAATCCAACTCCAAGTCTGACTTGGCCACAGTATACGGAGGGCCCACTCCATCCAACAACCTGCCTGTGCTCGGCACCTTGTTTAATCTTCCCTTAAGTCCCCTGAGGGAATTACTGCCCAAAGGTGTGAGAGTTTTTCCCAGGGCCACACAGATCCTACATACCTAAGCTGTGAGCATCACGGTTAACCAAGTCAACAGCAACTATAAACATACTGCCAAGCCTGGCATGGTGGCACACGCTTGTAATCCCAGTACTTGGAAGGCTGAGACTGGAGGATCCGGGTTCGTGGCTAGGCTCAGCCACTTAGTGAGGCCCTCTGCAACTTAGTGAAACCCTATTTCAAAATAAAGAATAAAAAGTAGGGCTGGGGGTGCAGCTTGGAGGTAGAATGCCCCTGGGTTCCATCCCTACTACCGAAAAAAAAAAAAAAAAAAAACACTGTCCTATTCTAGTGCCCATCACCTTACATATCTCACTTGAGCCTCTCAATATTCTTGTGAAGGATGTATCATCATCATCATCATCATCATCACCATTTTACAAGTGAGGAAACTGAGATAGAAGTCCACCAACTTTCCGAGGACCCACACATCCTGAGTAGTTTGAACCTTGAACCCAGGTGGGTCTGACTATAGTCTGAGGCCCTGGGGACAGAGTGCAGCACCCCTGTAGATATTTGACTCCAGGGGACTTAGGCAGGTCAAAGTCTGGCTGACTTCTATGATTCTGGATTCGGTAGCTGGGCAACAGGAGAGGTTCGCCACAACTCAAAAAGCACATTCTCGCCAAGCCTCTTTGCGTGGAGGGTTTGTGTGCAGGGAAAGAGCCCTGCTCTGCCCAGCCCTCTCCCAGGAAAGGCCAGTACCAATTTAGAAGCAGAACAGAGAAAGACCAGATGTGGAGAGGGGCTGAGACGAGCTTGCTTTTCACTCAGGCAATGAGATGCCTGCTGGTGTTTTTTCAAAACATCCCTCCCCTCCCCAGAACGAGCAGGCTTGGAGCCACGGCTGCACCAAGACAATAATCACTAATCAAGTCGAAGTTTCCTCCTAATCAGTTCAGTTGTTGGAGGAAGCGATGCAGCCAGGCCCGTGCGGCTGGGTTGCTGTTCGTCACTGCCATGTGCCAGAGGGGTGCCGGGGTCGAGCTGTGGCCTGCGTGACATTCCGGTCTCAGCCTCTCCGGACAGCATGGGCAATTGGTACTGCAGCTACTCTGGAGCGAGCCTGCTCTGTGTGTTTTTTTCTCCATTCTCCCCCAGAAAAGATCCTTAATCTCAGGGCTGGAAATGGTAAGAATGGGATGACAGAAAGGTTGTCACCTGTGGTCAGACCTCAGGGTTAGCATCTGGCTCTGCCATTTACCACCTGGACCCTTGCAAAGGTTACCAAGCCACATTGGCCTTCCATTGCAAAAGGGAGAGGAAAACAAGTGGTGTCTTCCCAGAAAATCCTACCCATCATTCATTCAGAACACTCCTCAAAGCTGGGCATGGTGGGGCATGCCTGTAATCCCAGGACTTGGAAGGCTGAGAGAGGAGGATCATAGGTTCATGGCCAGCCTCAGCAATTAAGTGGGGCCTTCAGCAACTTAGTGATACTGTTTCAAAGTAAAAAATAAAGTGGGGCTGCAATGTAGCTCAGAGGTGGAACCCCTGTGGGTTCAATCCCCAGCACCACAAAAAAAAAAGAAGAAGAAGAAAAAATACCATCAAGTATCATTTTCCCAACCAGCATCTCATCCAAATCCCTGAATTAATTATCCCTCTTCTGTGTTTTCCAAAACATGCTACTCAAATATCTGCCGGAGTACTTAATGCTCGAGTGGTGGCTTCATCATTTGCAATTCTGGTTTCTAGACCAAGAGCACTTGAGGGACAGAAAGGATAACATATTCACAGCCGTGACCCCACACCAGCCCACCACAATGCCTGGCACTAATAGGTACTTAATAAATGTTTGTTGAATGAATAGTGAACGAAGAGTAAATAAGTGGCGTGTATACTTGAACATGTCATTTGAATTCAAACATGAGGCCTCCTATCTTATCCCATGTTCTTATCACACACAGAGCCTTTTGCAGACTCTGATACTCCAGCCATAATCAACAGGACTAGAGATATTCAGGAAATAGGAAAACCGGATGATCAATAACTTCTGCAAAATTCCATCAAGAGTTTTCCAGCTACCAGCAAACACGCAGATCCTACTTTATTCAATCTAGATTAAAGCTCTTATTGGGAAGACTTGAAATTAAGTGTGACCGAATTAGCTGCTGTTAATTTTTTCCCCCTAGATCTGCTGATCTCATAGCGGGGCCTTCTCTTCCTCGACTGATCAGTTTCCTCTCTGGTGCTCTGGGATTGATCTCTATCTTCTGGGATATTGAGTAGCCAGCCTCTCAGGCAGCAGATACCGAGTCTGCTGGTAGAGCTGGCCCAGGCAGCAGCAGGGGGGCTTTCTGGCACTCGCTGAGCCGGGACAATAGGTAACGTACTGTGAGGTACTATCGCTAATAGTAATCTGTGTGCTTCTGTGAGCCTCCTGCTGCAAACCCTCATTTCATAAAATGGAGATGCCAAGGAGTTAGGCAGACCCAAAGCCTCTTACAACCCTAACTCTTGCAAAGGGCAGATGGATTTGCTGCTGCTCCTCCTCCTTTGTCCTCTTTCCAAACCCCCACCACTGAAAGATCCCCTCCTTCCCACCCACCGATCCACACCTCTCTTCCTGGGGCTGGAACCCTAACAGAACCTGACACCCCTCAGCAGGAAGCCCACACACAGCCAGGCAGGTTGGGGTGTAGGTAAATGAGTCTTTTTTAGCTTGGATTGTGTCCCTGACAGATGTTGAAGTCCTAATCCCCAGCACCTGCTAATGTGACCTTATTTGGAAATAAGATCTTTGCAGATTATCAGGTGAACATGAGGTCATTGTGGTGGGTCTAATGCCACAAAGACTTCTGAAAAGGGGAAGTTTGGACACACACATGTGCCCGGAGAAACACCATGTGGAGAATGGAAAGATGCCACCACAAACTAGGAAACCAAGAGAAGCCGAAGAGAGGACTGGAACAGACCTTCCCAGAGCCTCCAGAGGGAGCATGGCCCTGGCTACCCCTTCATCTTGGTGTTCCAGACCCCGGAACTGTGAGACAATGAGCTTTGTTGTTTACCTCGTGTGGTCCTTTGTTATAGCTTCCCTAGGAAACCAGTGCAGAACCTGGAACAGAGGGACCATGGAGCCCACCATGGAAGAGATCTTCACTCAGGAAGAAAAGAGCCAGCTCCGAAGAGATTTCTGTACAGCTTGAGGTCCACTTTCAGAGCTCTGAAGTGATTCAGAAAGAGCTCAGGCTTTGAAATCAGAACCATTTTGTTTTTGTGTTACTGGGGATTGAACCCAGGGCCATTCTACCTCTGAGCTACACCCCAGCCCTTTTTATTTTGAAACGGGGTCTCACTAAGTTATTATGCTTGAATCTCAGGTTCCCTACTCACTCTGCTTCAGTTTTTCCAACTGTAAAGTGGACATAGCTTGCATTTCTGCCAAGAAGATCAAACTAGAAAATGCATGCAAAGACTGATCTAATGTAAGCGCCTTATTCAATGAACTGAAATTGTCGTTGCTGTGATGGTAGTAACTATTAAATCAATGCCAGGGAAATGCATTCAAAATGCATTCAGGGCAGGTAGAATGGAACCCTGGACTGAGACCTTGCAGTAGCTCTCAGATCTGCAGGTTCTGAGTCCTGCCTGCAGCCCCTCAAACCCATCCCCTTCTACTTGGCTGCAGCCCCGGTGTCCAGAAGCAGGAGCAGTCCAGTGCCCGCCCACGCTCCGGAGTGTCCTTCGGGTCCTGTTTGGTGGGAGTGGGGTGATGTGGCACTGATGATTCATGACTCGGCAGCAGTAGCACAAGGACTCCGGGCAGGTTATGAAGCCATCAATCTTGAGCTGAGATTTTCTGGAATGCTACAGCCAGAGAGAAAGGTTGCAAGGGCCTGGGAGGTGGGGGGCGAAAGACCTTGCTGAGTTGCCTAGGGAGTGCACAGAAGAAGAAAAAAAAGAGAGAGAGGGGGGCACACACCAAACTGGAGCTGCTGGAAAATATTTTCTCCTCCCATTCTCTTCAACTCAGCAATGCCCTCTACCCAGCCCCAGCCCGCCCCCAAGTACACACACCTGCCCCAGGAAGCTACCACACTTGCTAATAAATAGTTAGTTGGTTTGGAAGCCAGGGACGTCTTAGAACTGCTCAGTCTTATATTGCTACTGTCCTCTGATGCCCAAATATGCTTGCCACTCTTTCTCCTGCCATCTGCCACCCAAGTTCCCTCTCCATCATGTGGTGGCAGCAATGCGGGTTGGAAATGAATTTCCAAGACAGCGGCAGAACTACAGACAGGTTTATTTAGGAAGTCAAGAAATACACATTCAAGGGAGAACATGGACCATCTTCAGAATGAGAGAGACACCTTTGGGGGTTTACGGCTCCTCTTTTATATGAGATTTTTCACGAGGGATGGAGAGGTGGGATGTTTGGACATCAGTTCAATAGTCACAAGATGATTTGGGTGTTTTGGTCATCTCTCAGATCCAGATGGGGTCGTCAAGGACATGTCAGACTCTGCTATTTTTTATTGTAATGCAGCTGGACTTGATATCGGGGCATGTGCCTAGGGTGGCACTAGGGCAGGTGGGGCTTCTTGGGGTCTGTGGTCAGGACACTCTTGCTAGGAGCTCCCCGAAGCCTCTTCTGGCCTCCGCCAAGGTTGAGCAAGGCACTACACATCAGATCACTTCCTGCCTGTTGATGTGTCTCCACCCACTGTGCTGAGGAAGAATCCAGGCCTTGCATCAGAAGTGGATCAGGCAGGGTTGACAAGGGGAAGAGAAGGCACACAGAGGAAAGAGGTGGCGACTGTTCACCAGGTGTGGGAAGCCTTAAGGGAAACAAGCAAGAGGAACTGCAGAGCAGGCCAGTGGCTGCAGCAAGCCAGGGCCAGAAGGGAAACTACAAAGAGGTGGAAAAGAGGACAGACATTGTGGCTTTCAGAAAAGGCATGAAACTATCCCCATGGCAGCCTCTGGAAGGGAGCTGGGGAAATAAACACCTGACCTCTCATCTACCCAACAGAGAAGTGGACAGCTGGGAGTTCGGTGATGACATTCCTAAGGGTCCACCTCTCCACGGTGGAGGGGGTGGGGACCAGAGAGAAGAGTGTCCAGGTGAGTGAACATAGGACAGTCTGCTTAAGTCCTCTGATCAACCTCCAATTCTCCCATTTGCTGTCTGACCTTGAGTACGTATCAACTACTCTGAGCTCTAGTTTCTTTTTATATATATAAAAGGGGAATAAAACTTTTGCTTAAGGATATCATTGTTAGGATAAACGAGATAATGCATATGAAGTGCTTTTCACAGTACTCACACATTGTACGTGCTCAATAAATAATAGCTAGCAAGTATTTTTAGTCTTATTCAAACTCTAGTGAATTGCTGTCTCCTTTGTGAAACTTTCTCTGGCTTTTGCTTTATCTTCCTCTGTAGGGTCGGTAGCATCTGTCTCAGAGCAGTGCTTCTATTGTGGAATCACTGTCATACTGAAAACACCCTTTCTGACTTCAAGACTAAAATAATCATCTTGTTTTCTTCTGTTTGTAAATTTTATGTTTGCAACGTTTTATTCTTCTGCAATTCATTTTGTTATAAAATGAGGATTACAAACACAAGCGTGCAGGCAGATAGCATTGATGAGCCAGGCCCACTGCATGTAGGAATAAAAGTGACTGGGCAGAGCTGAGGTCCTAGTGGGGACATGGACAGTGAAAACAGGCCCCCTATAAGGAGTAAATACTCAAGCTACTTGCTCATACAACATGCAGAGATCTTTTTTCTTTTTGTAATTCACCTAAAAAAATTATAGTAGAATACATATAACATAAAATTTACCATCTTAGTCATTTCATGGTAATATTTTTTTGTTTTGTTTTGTTTTGGTTTTTTTTTTTTTTTTTTTTTGTACTAGGAATTGAACCCAGGGGCATACTACCTCCAGGCTATACCTCCAGCCCCAGCTGTAGCCCTAGCCCACACCTTTTTCTTTCTTTCTTTTTTTTTTTTTAAACAGGATCTCGCTAAGTTGCTGAAGCTGGCTTTGAACCCATGATCCTCCTGTCTCAGCTTCCCAAGTGTACTGGAATTATAGGTGTGGATGAGCACAGCAATCATGCCTGGCTCTCATGGTGATCTTTTTTTTTCTTCTTATAGGTCACACTGATTCATTTTTATTAAGGTAATTTCAGGTTTTTTTTTTTTCTGGCCCATCTTTTTATTTTATTTTTTTTAATTATTTTCACGGTGATCTTTTAAAAAATACAAATCAGGTTGTCTCATGACAGCAGCAACAGCTTAACATCCACTAATGTCTTCTTACTGCACTTGAGAATAAAATCTCAAGTCTTTGCTGTGGCTTATAGCCCTATAGAACCTGCTACTGCCTGCTTCTAAGACCCAGAAGCTTTCTCAGGGTTCTTCTGCTCATTCTTAGCTGCAGCCCCAGCCACTCTCCTCCACCTAGACCAGACCATCCTGCAACAATCTCACCTCCTCTGTGCTTCCTGCTAACTCTCCATCAGCTAAAAAAAATACCTTGATGAACACTCTAGTGAAAATGCAGATACACCTAGGTGTGGTGATACTCATCTGTGACCCAGCAACTCAGGAGGCTGAGGACCACAAGTTCCAGGTCATCCTGTGCAACTAAACAAGACCTTCTCTCAAAAGAAAATAAAAAAGGCTGGGAGGCATCTCAGTGGTAGAGTACCTGCCTAGTATGCCTGAGGCCCTCGATTTAATCTCCATCACCACACACACACACAAACAAACACACACAAACACACAGATATTAATATAAATTGCCCCAGTGTTGAAAGACCAGAAATAAATCAAACTTTCCACTGCCAGCTCCTTAGGCTAAACCACCCTGGACTGGGAGATCAGTGTGTGCCACACCAGTAGCAGGCAGAGTTTACTAATTTGCCACTACTTCATCGAAATGCTACTTCCAGCATATTCCAAATTCCTGTGTTTATTCAGATTCCTTTCTGAACTCTATTTTTCTGTTCCCATGATAGCACCCAAGTGTTCAGAGCTCTTCATCTTCTCAGTGGATTTTAGTTTCTGAGCAGCCAGCCTCTGCTCACAGAGCATCTTTCCTTTCACACTTTCCCTGGATATGTCACACGCTGTTTTCTAGATGAATTATTTCATCAAATTCTTCTTAAACGTCCTGCTTGTGGCTTGGTTGGGGTCATAGTGAATTTGCAGATTAAATTTGGAACATTGCTATAATAGCTAAGTTTATCTCGTTAAAGATCAGCATATCTTTCTATGTATTCCACTTTTGTGTAATAAGTCTCATTAGAGTTTTAAGTTTTTCTTCATAAAGCCCCTACACATATCTCTTACCATGTTTAGTTTTGGACTTTTAATTGGTTGTTATTGTGAATTGCAGGTTTTTGTTCTTCTCCATTATATTTTCTAATTGGTTATTGTTAACCAATTAGAAAGATAACTTTTTGTTTTATATTTAAAAATTAACCTATCCTTTTACTAAATTTTTTTAGTTGTTAATATTTTAAATACTTCTCAGTTTTTTCAGATTTACTTCTATAAAAATATGTTTTGCAACTTCCTTTCCAGTATGCACCACTCTTATGCAGTATGTACATCATTTTCTCCCAACAATATGAAATAATTGTGGTGATAGTGGATATCTTTCACTGATTCATGACAAGAATGCTTTTTTCTTTTTTAACTTTTAAGCATGTCATTGGCTTTGATGTGAAGGAAGTTCTCATCTATTCTGAATTTGGGAATAGGTTTAAAAAATTGTCCCATCCATGTATATATTCTCTCTCTCCCCCCTCTCCTTTCCTCCTCCTCCTCCTCCTCCTCCTCCTCCTCCTCCTCCTCCTCCTCCTTCTTCTTCTTTCTCTATCTCTCTTTATCTCTCTCTCGCTCGCTCGCTCGCTCGCTCGCTCACTGAGGATTGAACCTAGGGACATTCTACCTCTGAACTACACCCTGAGCCTCATTTTATTCTTTATTTTGAAACAGAGTCTAAGTTGCTGAGACTGGCTTCAAATCTGTGATCCTCCTGTCTCTGCGTCACAAGTACTGGGTTTGCAGACCTGCACCACCATTCCTAGCTCTGTGTGTTTTCATTTGGCGTCTGGTAAGCAGATCCTAAGAGGGATCATCCTGGATCAACTACCCCTTGCTGTGAGACTCCCACCTCCCGCTCTGTAAGGAGTACTCCAGAGTCCCAGGCCTCCCATGCTAGGTCTGCTTACTGTTGAACCACTTGCTCTCCTATGGCTGTGATAAGCCCTGGTCCTCTACCTGTCCCTAGTCAGACTTCCTGCCACTGCTGTGGTGACATTGCCAGCCCCCAGAGGAGAGATTCAGTTCATGAAGAATTGATGATGCATCTTCCCTTAAAGGCTTTCAGGACTCTGGCCATCAGACTCTTTAGCCCCATTTACCTCCCTTCCCATCTTACTTCATCCCCACATGAAGATGCTCAGTATGAAGACTACACAGCTTCCCACCTCTCATACCCACAAGACCCTGCCATGCACGCTCTGCAACTCCTGCTACTGTCCACAAACATAAGCTGTTCTCTGGAAGTCCCCATCACATTCTTGCTCAGCATCCAGGCTCTGCCCGAGACATGCTTCCCAGCACCCTTGAAGGGCGACTATTGGTGCTCCTCCACACACCACAGTCTGTGGGCAGCAAGGGTCCTTCCTATCCTGCTGGCTATTTGTAGGCTGTTTCTCCTCCATCTTTCCTCTCAGTCTCTCTCTGCTTCGTGGTACACTGTCTGTTGTCCCCTGTTGCAGTAACCTATCGGCCACCCTGTCACCTCGCTGCAGTGGTTCCCTTCACAGTTGCTGTCATTCTTGGTTACATAGGACACTCAGCCCTTTCACTTTCACGTCCTTGAATTCACTTCCAATGAAGTGAGGACTTCCCACAGATTTTACTCATACCCTATACATTGTCGTTCCCAATAACTGCATCGCCTTCCCACTCATGCTGCCAACCACTATCGACCACTCACTCACCCTAGCAAGGCTGTCCTGGAACCCCCTGAACCCTGCCTGGGTGTGGATATGGTTTGCCCCCTCCGAAACTCATGCTGAAATTTCACTGCCATTGTAATGGTGGTGGAAAGTGAGACCTTTAAGAGGTGAGTAGGGAGTCAGGATTAATACCTTCCTTGAGTAAGTCTTTCAGAACATGGACTACCCAGCCTCCAGACCATGTGCTAAAATAAATTTCTCCCCTCATAGATTGCCCAGTCTCTGGCATTCTGTGATAGCAATAGGAAGTGGACTAAGACAAACCTCATCAATGACTTCTACACACTGGCTTCTCAGTCTGTTGCTCTCTAAAGCTTCTCTCTGTTTTCCCTTCTCCTTTCATTTCTTATGACCCTGCTTAGATTCCAAATCTCATAAATTCAGTCTCTCCCTTGTACATACCCTCAACTCCCTCATCCTTTTTGTTGTTGTTGTTAACTTTACCTGACCTAGTTTGTTCTACTCACCTGCACTGAAGCAATAAGGCATGGCTACTTACATTTTTTTTTTAAATCTTACTTCATTTCATTTCCTTCCCTCCCTCCATCCTTTCCTTCCTTCCTTCCTTCTTGTGTGTGTGTGTGTGTGTGTGTGTGTGTGTGTGTGTGTGCGCGCGCACTCATACACTAGGGATTGAACCCAAGGGCATTCTACCTCTAAGCCACACCCCTAACCCTATTTTATTTATTTATTTTCATTTTGAAACAGAGTCTCACTAAGTTGTGGAGGGTCTCACTAAGTTGCTGAGGCTGGTGCAAACCTTCCATCCCCCTGTCTCAGCCTTCTAAATACTGGGATAACAGGTGTAGCACCACGCCCAGCAGGAGGGCAATTTGTGTGTGTGTGTGTGTGTGTGTGTGTGTGTGTGTGTGTGTGTGCATGTGCACAGTACTGGGTATTGAACCCAGGGGCCTTCTACCACCAAGCCATGCTCCCAGACCTATTTTAGTGTTTTGGGTTTTTTTTGTTGTGTTTTGTTGTTGTTGTTGTTGTTGTTTTATTTAAACAGGGTCTCACTCAGTTGCAAAGGGGTTCACTAAGTGGCTGAGGCTGGCAGCAAACCTGTGATCCTCCTGTTTCAGCCTTTCAAGTACTGGGATTACAAATGTACACCACCATGTCCAGCTCATTTCCTTAATTTCTAATTCTACTCTCCTAGATAACTATTTCACAGTGTGTCATAGACTGATAGTCATTCCATATATCTGTACTCCTTCCTTAGTAACAGAATCTTTAGTTGGACATATGCCTACCCAGAATTAAGATTACATTTCCCAAACTGGGCATGATGGTCCACATCTGTAATCTCAGCATTTGGAAGGCTGAGACAGGAGGCTAGCCTCAGCAACTTAGTAAGACCCTCAGCAACTTAGTGAGAGCCTGCTTCAAAATTTAAAAACATAACAAATATATTAAATAGCTGGTGGCCTAGCTCTGAGGCGGAATGCCCCTTGGTTCAAGCCCAGTACCACACACACACACAAAAAAATTACATTCCCTAGTTTTCCTTGCAGTGAGGTATGGGCCTGTGGCTACATTTTGGCCAATATAATTTATATGAAATTTTCATATGGTAACATTTGGAAGTTTTCTCTAAAAGACTGCATACACACAGTTTGCCACTTTCTTCTTTGTTCTGCTGGTTGGAACATGGGTGTAACAACTGGAGCTTCATTTCAGACCATGAGGCTAAGGAATCTATCCCAGGTATGGTGGAGCAGAGAGTGGAGAAAGCCTTGATCTTCAAGAACGTCATGGAGTGGAGTTCCCACACCGATACTGGACAATGTACTTCTAAACTTCTAGCTTATTTAAGCCTCTGTTATTTTGAATGTCTGTTACTCATATGGGAAAATAAAACTTTAACCAATATATACTCTTTCCTTAAACCTCCAACACCTTCTTCCTACTCCTTACTTTCAACCAATGCTCTTGCTTTTTATTTCATTGAGAAAGCTGAAGCGATCAAAACAAATCTCCACATACACCTACCACTGCATCTACCAACCTATACTTCTCTCTGTGTGCACCTCCACCATCCCTCCCTGCAGCATGTGAACTGAGCTCCTCCCGACCCTCACCTCCTCACCTGTGTGCTGTAGCCTACCTCTCTCGCCTGCCCAAAGGCTCTGTTCCCGTAGCTATCGTTGCCCCTCTTGTACCACCAACCACCCTTTCTGGTTCTAGATAATCACTTCAAATGACATACAAATGCTTCACTTTCCCTTATGCTAAAGCAAAACACTACACAAAACCCTCAGTCTCCTTTTCCTATGCCACTTTTTTCTCTATTGCTATATAAAAGACTCCCTTGCTTAACGTTAAAGGTGTCTCTTCTCAAAGTCTCCATTTCCCCCATCACATTCCTTCATGAGCATAATCCCAATCAGGCTTTCATCCCCATCATGGAAATATTCTTGCCAAGGTCACTATGACCTCTATGTTCTCAAGTCCAACTGTTTGTTCTCAGACCTCAGATCGCCTGGCATCCAGGTGGTATTCAGCACAGACTCCCTCTGTCTTAAGACGCTATTGTCACTCAGTCCCTTGGACAACACTCTTTGTTGGTTTTCTTTCTGCTTTCCAGGCTTCCCTCTGGGTCCCTTTACTGGCCTTTCCTCATTCTCCCGACCTCTAAGTGGCTGAGAGCCCTTGGGCTCAGGCTCAGGCTCAGGCTGAAGACCTCTTCTTTCATCCAGTCCAGTGGCTTTAGCTGCCATCTGTATTCTGATTGCTTCTCATTTCACATTTGTGGATTTGACCTCCTCCTTGAACTCTAGAACAACTATCCATTCAATATCTCCAACTGAATGACTAATAAGCATATCAACCTCAACAAAGCCCAAATCAAATTCTTAAAAATGCTCTACTCTTACAAGGAGGAAAACATCAGGCTGGGCTGAGCACTCCTGCTCCACAGGGACCATCATAACAAATGGTTCCTCCTTTCACCTAGCTTCCCAGTCCCCGAACCCTCAGAGCCATCCTTGACTCCTCTTTCTCTTTCTTTTTTTTATTCCTAACTCTTGTTAATGACCCCCGCCCTCTCTGCCACCACCATCACCACCTAGACTGTCAGCAAATCTTGTCAACTCTACCTTAGGGATGAAACCAGACACTATCTTTGTCCAAGCCATCTTTATCCCTCGTTAAGACAACTGCAAGGACTCCATAACTAATTTGCTCCCCATCTACTTCTTTGATCTCACCGCTGACCACTCTGCCCATCCCTCAGTCTGCTTCAGCCACACTGTCTCCCTGCTGTCCCCCAACACAACAACTCTGCTCCTGACCTGGAGCCTCGTGTCTAGAATGTTCTTCTCATAGATATTCCTGTTTCCCTCCATTGACCTCATTAGGAAACCTGCTCAGAAGCCACCTTGTCAACTACACTTTCCCTGAGTACCCTACCTTGATATGGCGTGGATCTGGAATGTCCCCAGAAAAGCTCATGTGTTGAAGCCTGATGATCTCCAGTTGAACAAGGTTTAGGGGTGGGGCATGGCTGGAGGAGGTGAGTCCCAGGGGTGGCCTCAAGGACTAAATCAGCCCCTGATCCTTTCCTCTCTCTTCTCTCTCTCTCTCCTTGGAGCCAGCCAACCATGGGCTGAACTTCTGAAACCATGAGCCAAATAAACTTTTCTTCCTCTAAGTTGTTCATGTCAGGTATTTAGTCATAGCAACAGAAAGCTAACACATACCTAAAGTGGCAACCCACCCACCTCACCCTTCTATATCCCTTATGCTGTTTTACTTCTCTTTATAGCATCTACACCACCTGGCATTATACTATTTATGTATTTATTTCATCATTTATTCTGTCCCCACTGAAACTGTAAACTCCACCGAAGTGAGGAGTGTGCCCTCCTCCTGCTGCTCTCCACCACCTAGAATGGTGCTTGGTATGGAGGCATCAAGACTATTCATTAATGCTTTTATTCCTTAAATTAAGGATTTTGGTGGTAGAATTTAGCTTCCATAATAGACAGCCAGGGCAGGATAAGAACTGCTGATGACTGGTCCCTCCCAAGAAGAGAGCACTCTCACTGGGTGCTGGGGTGAGGGAACCCTATGTTCTCATTTATACTTGTTCTGCAGTGGAGTTTCTGTCTCGCAGGTCTGGGAGATGAGAACAGATAGGTTCGAATACCAAGACACTTTTCTTACTAAGTTTTAGTGGATTTTCTTGAATAAATGTTTCTTCAATGACCCTTAGGGCCATCCCCTAAGATTGAATGATTGCTTTTTGAAGTAATTTTCACCAGTTTTGCTAGGAGGTAAACCCAGGGGTCTCATATGCTGTCATGCTGGAAGTGAAACTCCTATTCTACACGGGTCGTCCTGCTGAGCTCATGATCCTGTTAGGCTGTCACTCTTGCTAATTTTTCTTAATACTTCTGGTATGAAGGGTTGAATTAATCATAGTCCTTGGTACAGGACATATATATAACCATACTATCATCTCTACAGACCCTCTTTATTGTGTGTGTGTGTGTGTCTTTTTTTGTTTGTTTGTTTATTTGTTTTGTGGTACTGGGGATTGAACCCAGGGGCATTCTACCTCTGAGCTAGACCTCCAGCCCTATTTTTTTATTCTTTATTTTGAAACAGGGTCTTGCTAAGTTGCAGAGAGCTAAGTAACTGAGGCTGGCTGTGAACCTGCAATCCTCCTATCTCAGCCTCCCAAGTACTGAGATTACAAGTGTGCATCACCACGCCCGACTTTCTCTTTTTAATTCTTCACTCTCATTCCAGCTCCAAACTTGGAGGCAGCCAGACTTGTGCTTATTGTATAGTTTTTTGTTCCTTTGTCATTTAAAATTTGTATCCCTTTGCATCTCATCCTTTTTTTCTTCTTTCTTTCACTTATCACTATTTTAGGATCTATCCATGATCACAGCCAGTTTGCTGCTTCTAAATGCTACATGGCACTCTGTGGTGTGCATCTGTCCCATCGTATCTGCCCACTCCCAGCAACGGACACCCAGATTGCCTTCAACGCCCCCACCACAAACAGCATTGCAATAGATATCTCACGTGTCTTCCTATGGGTCTGTGTGAGACTGTATCTCAGCTATATTTCAGAAGTGGCATTGCTGGACAGAGTCTGCTTGTGGGTAATTTGCTTAAGAATGTGTAAATTACCCACAACCTCTCCAGACTGGCAGCCTCTCTATGGCCCCTCTTCAATAACCCGCCTTCCCACTAATACTCAGTATTATCCTAATCTTGCCAGTCTAATAGGTATAAAATAATGTGTCATTGTTGTTTTAATTTGCATTTCTTTGATCTCTAATTAATTTCAGTATCTCTTCCTATGCTTACTAGCCCCTAGGGCCTCTTCCTCTCCAAATTGGTTGCTCATATCTTTATAAGCAACAATTTTACATGCAATATGTGTTTGATACCATGCTACGTGCTTTATATGTGCTGTGTCATTCAGTCCTCAAAACAACCCTATGGCACAAGTAACACCAGTGGCCTCCATTTTTCTAAGATAGAAACTATGATTTTAGAAGTTTCAGTAGCTCTCCCAGTGTCACACCTATTTGATTAGTTGCAGATCAAAGACTCAAACCCAGGTCTTTCTGGCTCTCACACTCCTGTTCCTGATCACAACCCTGCATCATCTCTCACTGGTGCTCTGCACAGCGGAGGCTCCCCGTCCTGCCTGATGACTGGGCAAGGCAGTTGGAGTCTGTCTTAGGGAGCTCAAACACATTCATTTCTTTAAAAACTATTTATCAAGTAACATAGTAGATGTTGAGGATGGAGAAATAAATTAGGCAGAAAAGTCTTTCTCTCACAGGGCTTAGAGTCTAGTAGAGAAGACAAATATTAAGCACATATACAATCTTTTATGAATTACAATTATGGTAAGTGTTATTAAGAAGTACACTTGGAAGCTGGGCATGGTGGCACACACCTATAGTCCTAGTACTGATGAGGCTGAGACAGGAGGACCATAGGTTCAAGAACAGCCTCCAAAACCTAGTGAGACTTGTTTCAAAACCAACAGAAGGAGTGGGAGGAGGAGGAGGAAGAAGAGGAGAGGAAGAGGAGGAACACATGCTTGTAATCTCAGCACTTAGGAGGCTGAGATAGGAGGGTCATAGGTTTAAGGTCAGCTTCAGCAACTTGGTGAGACCCTCAGCAATTTAGCAAGAACTGTTTCAAAAAAATAAAGAGGGATGAGGGTGTAGCTCAAAGGTAGAATACCTCTGGGTTCAATTCTCAGTGCCAAAAAAATAAAATAAAATAAAAATAAAAGATTTTTAAAAAAGAAATACAGGTGGATCTAAGCAGTCAGATTTTTCTGAAAGTGTGATATCTAAGATGAGATGAAGCAAAAGACAAAGTGGTTCGGTCAGAATCCATGAGGCAGCAAAAGTTCCAAGTCAACAGATGCCTCCAAGACAAGGATGCGGAACATGGAAGAGGAAGGCAGAGAGGCCGCTGAGGCAGAAGCAGGGGTAGTCTTTGGGATCTCTGCTAGTGACAGTGTCTATTGATACAACCACATTGGGAAGTAATTTGACAATATCTAGTAAAGATGAAAAGTATATTCTCCATAATACAGCAATTTATTTCCTTCCTATAAAATCTATATACAGTGTCAGACACATGCAAAAATATTCATTGCAGCAGGCTTGTTATAGTAAAAAATTAGGGAGAAAAACCTAAATGTTCATAAGTAGAAGAATGAATAAACAAATTGTAGGATTATCATGCACATGGAATATGATATAATAGTTAAAGAATGACTTGGATTTATGTATATTGGTGAAAAACTATCTTAAAAGCACAAAATAGATATATACAGTGTAAATGATTTATATTGATATTAAAAATCCAAGGCAACCTATATTTATTTTTATAGCTATATATTTTATGGTTAAAACATTTAAAAACAAAGACTGGAAGAATACGGAGAAAATTCACAAAAAGAGTTTTCTCTGAAAGGGAAGGTGAGGAATTGAATAGGAGATGAGAAAAAAAAAAAGGAGCTTTAGTCTGGTCTGCATTGTTCTCTTTCTTTTATTAAAAACAAACAAACAAACAAATCAAAGGATGTTGTATGCATGTATGAATGTACTACTGTGAGTCTACAATGTATAATTACAATTCACTAATTTAGAAAATTGCACTGATATTGGTTAGTCTTACTTTCTGAGCATTCAAATTTTTAAATTTTTTTTGTAGTACTAGGGATTGAACCCAGGAGCATTCTACCTGCAAGCTACACACCTAGTCCTATTTTTTATTCTTTATTTTGAAACAGGGTCTCACTAAATTGCAGAGGGCCTCACTAAATAGCTGAGTCTGGCCACAAATCCAGATCCTCCTGTCTCAGCCTCCCAAGTACTATGATTACAAGTGTGCGCCACCATGCCTGGCTCAAATTTTTAATATTTTAAAGGAAAAAATGTAAACAAAATTCCATGGTCAGTCTACTATAGTAGCACATGCTGTTCTATTATAATAGCACAAAACAGACTAAGATGCCTTTCTACAAGGCAAGGCATTCAACTTACAGAAAGTAATCATTGTTTGACATTTGTTAGAATCTATTGGTTTTCAAATACACGATATTCAGAATACCTCAATAACTATAGCTTATTGTGCCAAGAGAAGGTAATGAGCTAAAAATAAAGTGCTTAGTAGGTCTGGATACAATACAGCTGTAACCCCCTAGATACAGGGTCATCTTCTAGAATCAGCATCAAAGTTACTTCCTCTTCTACTTATTCTGCCACTATTATGATGCTAGAGCAACTAGAAACCATCTGTTTTAGTTTTATATCTCTGTGACCAAAATACTTGACCAGCACAGCTAGGAGGAAGAAAGGTTTATTTGAGGCTCATAGTTTCAGAAGTCAGTCCATGATTGGCTGACTCCAAAGCAGGAACCATTTGTCAGCAGGGCTGTAGAGCATGGGAGAGGAGGAAAAAGTCACTCTCACCTCGTGGCAACTAGGAAGGGGGGGGGGAGGGGAAGAGACAGACAGATAAACAGACAGGCCAGGGAAAGATAGGGTCCCGATTCCATGTCCCCAGTGACCAATATTCTCTGGCCATGTCCCAGCTCTGAACTGGCTGCATAGTCTAACATCTGAACTTCTCTGGGGACTATTTTATATCCAAACTCTAACACCATCACTTACTAGAAATAGCTCTTGAAATGCTGCACTAAAGTAGAATAGTAGAGAGAACTGTTTGTGTTCTAAGAAATTTTATTGATCATGAAGCATTCACCATGCTGGGAGAGTTGACAACAACTGAGGCCAGGTTGGACTCAGAGACTCAGAAAGGGAAAACTAGCATTTTTTTGTTTTGTCTTGGTTTTTTTTTTTTTTTTTTTTTTTTTTTTTTTTTTTTTTTTTTTTTTTTTTTTTTTTTTTTTTTTTTTTTTTTTTTTTTTTTTTTTTTTGTGTGTGTGTGTGTGTGTGTGTGTGTGTTGGGGATTGAACCCATGGGCATTCAACCTCCAAGCTACACCCCCAGCCCTATTTTATTTTTATTTGACAACAAGGTCTCACTAAGTTGCTGAGAGCCTTGCTAAATTGCTGAGGCTGCAATCCTGCAATCCTCCTATATCAGTCTCCCAAGTACTGGGATTACCCACATGCCACCATACCCAACTAACTAGCAATGATTTTTAAGCATTAATACTCAAGAATCTTCTTAGTCTCCTTCAGTTTATTCTTTGATGTCTCAAGATTGAAAATGCTCCTTGAAGACCCCCAACTTATTTAAAGTTTATATGGATGTGGACCTGAGTGTCTATTGGAGCAATTTGAGAAGTTACAGATACCTAAAACAATTAGATAGGAATAAAAAAGGAAAATGGTTATTAAATAAGTGGTCATTCATAGCTAAGACATTTTGAAAAGATAAAGTAGGTGGGTGGCAGAAAATTGCAATGGTAAAAATTTGGTCCAGCAATTCAATTTCTCTCCCTAAACTCTAAAGACACTGCCACATACAGCATGACAGTGGTCCTTCAATAGCCTCATAAACTGAATTAGGGTAGAGATATTGATCAATTTTGATGCTCTGGGACAGTTTATATGGCACAAAGATTGTGTGTTTCTTGAAAGTTGAAAATATCCACTGGTTAAAGTCCTCAGTTTGAGAACTTTTATTTCTGAGTAAACAATCTATTGGTCCCTTGTTGAAGAGTTGAAATACATTCAACAGCTGCAAAATGCACCTTCTTCTCAAGTGCAAGCAGAATATTCTCCAAGATAGATTACATATTAGGTCACAAAACAAGGCTTAACAATTTCAAGAAGGTTGAAATTCTATCAAGTATCTCTTCCAACCATGATGGTGTGAAACTAGAAATCAGTAATAGAAAGATATTAGGAAATTCACAAATACATACAAATCATATAGCACACTCCTGAACAATCACTGAGTTAAGAAGAAGCCAAAAGGGAAATAAAAAAATATCTTGAGACAAATAAACATGGACATTACATTCCAAAACCTATGGGATGGCACAAAAGGAGTTTTAAAAGGAAGGCTCATAGCCATACATGCCAATAGTGAGAAAAAAACAAAGATCTTATGTAAACAACGTAACTTTACACCTCAGGGAAGTAAAAAATAAGAAAAACTAAGCCCAAAGGTCACTGAAGGAAGGAAACAAGACAGATTAGAGCAGAGCAGAAATTAATGAAATAAAGAATAGAAACATGTTAATAAAGATCAATGAACCAGAGGTAGGTTTTTTTGGTTTTGGGTTTTTGGTTGTTGTTGTTTTTTTGTTTTGTTTTGTTTTTAGATAAGCAAAATTCACAAACCTTTAGCTGGACTAGACAAGTTAAAAAATAGGCTCAAATACAATTATAAATGAAAAAGGAAATATTACAACTGATATTACAGAAATATCATAAAAGGCTATATGATCAAGTATATGCCAACGAATCAGATAACCGAGATGAAGTGGATAAATTCCTAGAAACATACAACTTACCAAGGCTGAATTGTGAAGAATGAAAAATCTGAATAGACCAATAATGTACAAAGATACTGAATCAGTAATCAGAAAACTCTCAGTAAAGAAAATCCTTGGGAAAGATAGCTTCAATGGCTAATTTTACCAAATACTTAAAGAAAAATTAATGCCAATCCTTCTCAATCTCTTCCAAAAATTAAAGAGGAAGGATTTCTTCTAAACTCATTTTACAAGGCTGGCATTACCCTAATACCAAAGCCAGATAAGAATACTGCAAGAAAAGAAAATGATAAGCCAATATCCATGGTGAACATAGGTGCATAATTTTAACAAAATACTAGCAAACTAAATTCAACAGCATACTGAAAGGATTACTCACCATCATCAGGTAGGATTTATCCTTGGGATCCAGTGTATGTAAGTCAATTAATGTGAGAAAACACAGGAACAGAATGAAGGATTAATATCATGTTATCTCAATAGATGCAGAAAAATATTTGACAGAATTCATTATTTTTTCATGGTAAAAATTTTCAATCAATTGGGTATAGAAGGTACCTCAATATAATAAAGGCCATGGATGACGTGCCTGCAGCTAACATTATACTCAGTGGTGAAAAGCTGAACACTTGTCCTCTAAGATCAGAAACAAGAGAAGGATGCCCATCTCGACATTTGTATTAAATGTAGTACTGGAATGTAGTACTAGCCAGAGCAATTAGGTAAGAAAAGTATATATCTGCCAAATAATTAATATTCAAAATATATAAGGAACTCATTCAATAGCAGAGATAAATAAATAGTAACCTAATTTTTAAAATGAGCCAAGGATTTGAATAGGTATTTTTCCAAAGAAGACATATAAACAGCTCACAGATACATGAAATGGTGCTTAACTGTCATTAGCCAGGGAAAATCAAATCAAAACCACAATGAGATATCACCTCAAGCTCTTAGGATATCTATTATCCACAAGATAGGAGATAACGTTTATAGGCAAGGATGTGAAGAATGGGAAACATCTGTACACTATTGATGGGACTAGAAATTGTTACAGCTATTATAATACGGAGTTTCCTTAAAAAATTAAAAATAGGACTGCTGTATGATGCAAGAATCCCACTTGTGGATATGTATCCAAGGAAAAGAAATCAGCCTCTGGATGAAACGCCTGCGTTCCGTGTTCCTTGCAGCATTGTTCACCTCATCCGAGACACTGAAACAACCTATTGGTCTGGTGAAGGAGGTGATGAACAGACAAAGAAACTGTGCTAGATACACACAGTGGAATACTATCGGCTTTTGGGAAGAAGAAAGCCCTGCCATTTGGGACAGTATCAATAAGCCTGGAGGGTATCATACTATGTGGAACAAGCTGGAAAAAGAAAGCCTGTGTGACCTAACATAAAGGGAAAATCTCAAAAAGTTGAACTTACAGAAACAGACAGTGTAATGATAGGTGCCAGGGACTGCGGGCTGGGGAAAATGGGGAGATGCTGATTAAAAGTTTCAAACTTTTAGTTTTAAGATGAACAATCTCTGGGGACCTAATATGTAGCATGGTAACAATACTTCATAATATTATAATTTATACTTGAAATTTCCCAAGTGCTCTCACCATTAAATAAATAAATAACTGAGGTGGTATAGGTGCTCACTTGATTGTGGTAATTATTTCACAAAATATACATATATCAACTCATCACAATATACACCTTAAACATATACAATTTATGTTATTTTGGATACTTATGAAAATAAATGCTTGGTGCAGAGTTATATGCCTTCAATCCCAGTACTTAGGAGGCTGAGACAGGAGGATGGCAGGTTCAAGGCCAGTGTCATCAACTTACTGAGGCCAGCCTCAGCAACATAGCAAGAGCCTGTTTCAAAATAAAAGGGTTAGGGGTATAGGTGGGAAGTAGAATGCCCTGGGTTTCAATCCCTAGTACCAAAATTTAAAAAAATAAATAAAATAATCATAATTTATTTAACTTTCTTCATAGCTTTGAATTATTGATGATATAGCTCTTAATTATGTGTTTAAATAGTTTAGATGCTTGTAGGATTCTTTGGTGCAATAAATTCCCTATTCCTGAATTTGTACTTTTGTTTCACTTTAACCAAATGTGATCCATCTGCAAGTAATTTTCCCCAATGAGAATTATGATCATTATTATAAACAATAATAATATTAGAACATGTAGATGCACAAGACATCTTAGTGCTTTATATGATTATGTCTTTTAAGACTCAAAATAACTCTACATGCTATTGAAGTTTTATATAAGGCACTCATTATTATTGCCCCCATTTTATGCAGTGTACAAGCCCTTGAACATCTGAGAACTTTCTATCAAGTTTAAACACAAACAGAAGCAGGACCGGGTATAGACTCTTGAGTCAGCAACATTTTCCACACAGGAAGCACAACATAACAACATTTTAGTGTTTAGTGTTGCTGAGCGTAAGTCAAAGGTCAGCAGAATTTTGTCCCTTTGGCAGCAAACTGCTTTGTTGTTACTGGTGGGTTTCGTTGTTTTCTCAGTTCTGCTGCTCAGCAATGCCATGGAGCACTTCCTGCTATCATTCCCTTGTTAAGCAAGTCCTTGTCATGTGGATATTGTGGTTGTTCTTCATCGCTAGAAAGTCTTCTTCAACACCGTTTATTTCTCTCTTACACTTGCTGATTGTATCTCAGAGACACCTGAGGAGTTCTCTCCTCTGTCTTCTAGGTCCACTCCATTCTCTTTACGGTCACTCTGTGCCAAGTGTGGTAGTGCATGCCTGTAACCCCAGTACTTGGGAGACTGAGACAGGAGGACCACGGGTTTAAGGCTAGCCTCAGTAACTTAGTGAAGCTCTTAGCAACCTAACAAGACCTTGTTTCAAAAATTAAAAAATAAAAAGGTGTAGGGCTGTAGCTCAAAGGCAGAATGCCCCTGGGGTCAACCCCCCACAACATCAAAAAAAAATTTGCTCTGCAATAAAGTCTAAAATCCCCCCACCCCTAGTACTGCTGTTTTAATTTTCCACAAAGTCCTTTCTGCTGTTCATTGCCGATTTTAAAGGGATTTTAATTCGTCTACCACAATTCTAGTATCCTTGGAATCCTTCCTTAACTTAGCTGTTTTCATTTTGCCACAAACTTGTTCTTTCACTCAAACTTGCTCTTCCTCAGTGACTTTCTGGCCCTACTTCAAGGAGACCATGTTCTTGCATCCCAATGAAAACAGCAAGAAGCCACTTGCATCACATGAGATATTAGAGAGCCTACAGAGTGGGAGAAAATTTTTGCCAGTTACACTTCAGATAGAGGTCTAATATCTAGGATATACAGAGAACTCAAGAAAATCACAGCTAAGAAATCAAACAACCCAACCAAAAAATGTGCAAAGGACCTAAATAGACACTTCACCAAAGAAGAAATACAAATGGCCAATAAATGTATGAGGAAATGTTCCACATCATTGGCAATCAGGGAGATGCAAATCAAAACTACCCTGAGATTTCACCTAACTCCAGTCAGAATGGCAATCATAAAAAACATGAACAACAACACCTGCTGGCGAGGGTGTGGAGAAGTGGGAACCCTAATACATTGTTGGTGGGAGTGCA
>PVLC010004351.1:7249-85974 GCA_004027655.1 Graphiurus murinus
GAGAGAGAGAGAGAGAGAGAGAGAGAGAGAGAGAGAGAGAGAGAGAGAGAGAGAGAGAGAGAGAGAGAGAGAGAGAAGCCAAGAAGTCATTAACCAACAATTGAGAATTAATTTTCTGTGCAAAGACAATAGACTGGAGGTACAGACTCTGCAATTGATTATCTATAGAAAGGAATAAATTTGAGTGAGCTGTTCTATGGATAATATGTATTGTCTGGCTGTCAAGAAAAACATATGCAGTGTCCAGATGCCTAGAAAATGGGTTTTGGAGAGTAGGAGGTAGGCCCTTGGTTGGGCTAGCAGCTAAACTTTTTTATCCTAGACCCACTCTGGTAGGAAACAGCTCCCAGATCTGTGTTCTCTGCTGGGGCTACACAGTGTCATCATCAGAAAAGCTTCAGAAATTTCTGGTGTCTAAGTCCTAGACCCAGAAACTACGATTCATTTTCAGGATTGTAGCCTGGGCAAAGGGATTTTTCAAAGTTCCCTAGATGTCTCTAATATGTAGACAGGGTTGAGAATCTTAACTCTATACATTTTTTTTCTTTTTTTGGTACTGGAGATTGAACCCAGGGGCATTCTACCCCCGAGCCACACCCCTACCCCCCTCCTTTTTTTAAACAGGGTCTCACTAAATTGCCAAGGCTAGCCTGGAACCTGTGATATTCCTGTCTCAGCCTCCCAGGTACTAGGATTACACCAAGCCCAGCCCTTGACTTTTGCTAGAGTTTGTTCCTTAACCAGTAGCAAATCCAAGGTCTTGCTAGAAATGCCACATCAGGTCCACTCCAGACCTGCTGGACCAGAATCTTTAGTTTAACTACATCTTCATGAGGTAGAGTATAAGAAATTTAAAAAAAAATAGAAAGGAAGGAGACATAAGGGAACAACAAGGAAATATAATCCCAATTTAAGGTTCTGCATCCTCTTCCAGGCCCAATACTCCACAAGCCAGTCTTTCTTCCAGACCTGTCACTCCCAACTCCCTGGGAAATCTGTATATTTTAGAGTTAACTGTAAATTCACTGACTTGTGAAGATTACCTTGCACACTGTTAATTAGCCCACCAATAAATAAAGTAAGGAGTGACATAACATCTTAAGAAACAATTTAGGGGACTTTTCAACATTGTCTACTGATCAGATCATGGAAACGGTGCCTGCCTAAGAATCCTGAGAAGGACCAGACCACCACAAACCACCTTGAGATCACGGGACTGAGGTCGTCCTCACGTACCTCCCCAGACCCACTCTCACCAAGTGTTATTTAAAAGAAGAGCCAGGAACCTGAAAACTCAGCTCTCACTCTAGGGATGGCCCACCTTCTCCCTTGAATGTGTACTCCCTGCTTTTATGAATCTCTCTGTCTCTAATGACATGCACCAAAATTCTTTTCCGTCACTATGTCAAGGACCCCGTTGGTCCTGAGTCAAGTGGCCCCCGCCTCTGGGAACTCTTCAGGATCCTCTTCCAGCAAGGTCACCTCTCCAGGGACACTCGAGTGATTCAAATGCACGTGGTGATTTGAGAAGCTTTAACCACAGCTGAGGGTCAAAATCACATTTGACACTTAGCCAAGATTCCCGCTTTTACAGCTTCTGCTTCAGAAAGTTTTGGATGGGGCCTTTTATATGCATGTTTTTAAAGTTTTAGTGAGCTTGCCATGCAACTGGAGTTGAAAATGACTATCCGTTTTGAGAAGGGGTTTTGTTGGAGGGATCAGATGGAGATGATACATGAGCCAAGGTTAGGGTGCCGTGTTAGTTAGCTTTTCATTGCTGTGACTGAAAATACCTGATCAGCCAGGCGTGGTGGCGCACGCTTGTAATCCCAGCATTTGGGAGGCTGAGACCAGATGATCCGGGTTCGCGGCCAGCTTCAGCTACCTAGTGAGGCATTCCACAACTTAGTGAGACCCTGTTTCAAAATAAAGAATAAAAAATAGGGCTGGGGGTTTACAAGCTCAGAGGTAGAATGCTCCTGGGTTCAATCCCCAGTACTGAAAGAAAAAGAAAAGAAAATACCTGATCAGAAGAAAGTGGTATTTTAGCTCACAGTTTCATAGGCTTAGTCCACGGTTGGCTGGCTTCAAGACAGGGATATCACGGGGCAGGGCATGGCCGAGGAAAGGTGCTCAGCTCATGGCAACCAGCACACAGGAAGAGAAAGAGAGGAGGGGGACCTGAGATGGGTGTGGTTCCCCGCCCCCAGTGCCCATCGCCTCTGGCCACGCCCCCCTTCTGAACCTTGCTGTACTGGAGACCAGACTTCAACATGTGAGATTTTGGGGGATATTCCAGATCCAAACTAAAACAGATGCTGCCATTTTATTTGTCAAATTTTATGTGTTGGAAGCTTGACTCTCTCCCCTCCCCAATTATATGTCGATGGCATTTGAAACATGGGACCTGGGGGGCATGATTGGGTCTTGGAGCCTTTATGGGTTATCACAGGATTAATGGGCTATCACAGGAGTGGTTTCGTTCTAAAAGTAACCTCTCTCTGGCTTCTTCCCTCTGTCTCACCATGCGATGCCCTTTGCCACATCGTGACCCAGCAAGAAGGCCCTCTCCATAAGCCAAACATATGATAATGGCATCTAATGGCATGCTCTTGGACTTCCCAGCCGCCGGAGCCCTCAGCCAGAATAAGCCTCTTTGCTTTACAAATTACCTAGTCTCAGGAATTTTGCTATGGCAACAGAAAATGGACTAAGACATGAGGTCATCCTTATGCTGTAAAATGACTCACAACTTCAGTGTAGTCTTCCAGAAACAAAAACCGAAGGGCACAGAGTTTAAACCTCCTTGCACTCGTGTGGTGTGTGGTGTGTGGTGTGTGTGGTGTGTGTGGTTGTGTGTGTGTGTGTGTGTGTGTGTGTGTGTATAAGCATGATCATGCATAGTGCAGTAAGGCATTATTCTGTGTGTTCAGGCATCCTTCCATTCTTATAAAAGGTCTCACCAGTTCAGGAGTCCCTCTGACTCATCCCTTACGCTGACCTCCTTCACCACCTGGCCGGCAGATTGTGACTGCTAGAGAGTTCCAGGCCCTTCTGAACAGCGAGAGGGCAAACAGAGGAGGACAGCCAAACATAGACAGCGGTGTGACAGAGTCACAGCCACGGGCGTTTTCTTGCCTCTTCCTCTGGCAAGAGGGAGCTGGGCACAATTTGGTGTCTGGGCCAGCAGGCTACTGGGATACACAGCCCTAAAATCTCTCCCCACTCACTCCAGTCCTCAGCAGCTGAACAAGGACTCCAGTTCCCCGTCCTGGTCCCCTGCCAGTGAGGTTCCTGCCAGACTCCCAGTGCCTCCCGCTGGGTCAAGAATGAATGAGTAAAATGTATTATTCCTATTGCAATTAATCTTTTCATTCAGAAGGGCAAAGACACCGTCTCTGAATCACCTGTGTCAGGAGCTGTTACTGAGTCTGGCTTTGAGCTCTCTAGACAGCTGCTCAATATTTTTCTTTTTCTTTTGACAGAAGACTTCTTTAGTTAAAGTATACAATTTTCTACTACCATGGTCTTCTTTTTTTTAAATTTTATTTACCTACTGATACTGGGGATTGAACTCAGGGACATTGTAGCCCTATTTCTATTTATGTATTTATAGATTTATTTGTTACTGAGGATCAAACCTAGGGAGATTCTATCTCAAGCTACACCCAAGCCTATTTATTTATTTATTTATTTATTTATTTATTTATGTATTTATTTTACTTTGACACAGGGTCTTGCTAAGTTGCTGAGGCTAGGCTTGAAACTGTGATCCTCCTGTATCAGCCTCCCAAATACTGGGATTAGAGGCATGCAGCATGGCCCCTGGTTTTTCCTACCTAGCTCTTGAATGGTACCCCAGCGGTCATCTGTAGGGGCAGAGAAGCAGGTGTGAGAGCTTTATATCCTTGCAGGATGGCCTCCAAGCCACAGGGCATGGCCCCTGCCCTCTGTGCCACGGGACTTCCAGCAACTGTATTCCTGAGTGGCCCCGGGGGACCTGCCTGGGACTGATTGACAGGAGGCCCCCGGGAATACCACCCAGCCCTCCTTTCCCTCTGCCTCCAATTACTGAGGAAAGGAAAGGACTGAGAACATATTTAGAAAATGTGTTCATTGTTGCTTTTAAAAAAATCTCCTGTGTAATTAGGTACTACGGGGGTAGCCAACCACGAAAAGCCACAGCCAGTGCTGTCAAGTTCCATAAAACAAAAGAGAAACCAATTAATCAAAACCAAGAAGAGGCTGGCTGCGCCTCAGCACCTGTCTTAGCCACTCCACGCCTACTCCCACCCGGTCGGCAGCCCTGACTATCAGGCAAGCCCCACTCTGCTGGGGTATTTTCAGGCCTCGCACAGATATGGAGTCATTGAGCCTTTGACCTCTCTCTCCCAAGGACCCATCTTATCAGTAATAGAGCCAGTTGTTTTGCTGTACTCCTTGATTAAAACTTCCACGATGGGCCCCTATACCTGACAGTTGCAAAAAATAAACTGAAATGAAATAAATCAATAAAACAGATTCTCAGCACTTTTTGCAGCACAGTGGCTTTTACATAGTATCTGAATCCATGTAAAGAGATGAAGCCTGCACAGCCTGCTCAGACTCCATTCCTATTCCTTGATGGCTTTCAAACGTCCTCCCAGCAAATCTTGATCTTGGGAGCAATTACTCCCTAACAAACAGAGTGATTCCAGTGATCTACACCCACTGGAGAGGGTTTAACTAAAACTGAGCGTGAAGTTAAAGTAGGGGGCTTTATGAAGCCCCAGAGACTGCTCTCCTTGCAGCAGTATAACCACCAGGAAGAGGGGCCCCCTAGGGGACTCTTTATTCTCTGGACCCCTAAGCCACTTGGAGATGAGTTTTCTTTCAACCTGCCCTCGCTAGGCGGGAGTTGCTTCAGGGTAGGAAGGTCAAAGGATGGGAAGCTGTGGGCTTCAGCAGCTTCCAGAAAGCGCACCCCAATTCTTTCCACACTATGAGATCCCTAGCCATCCTGGCCTCAGCTTCAAAGCAGAATCTGCACCCTCTGGTATCTTCTGGTCAACACCATTACTCGCTCCCTTGCTGAGACCTACCTCGGTGCCCTACAGTTACAGCCTATGGTTTTCATGGAAGTGACATACCCCATAATACTCCCTAATCAATCCACCTTTCCTTTCTAACCCAGTGCATAGGAGAATAGATTTCTTTGCTATCTTGAAGTCTGGCAGGTCTGACACGAATGGAAGTCACATGCACCATGTCAAAGTGGAAACGTTTTCTGTGGTTCTCTTCTCTGCTGGTGGATATTTTAATTTAATTAAGTGACTCACTCAAAAGGGGTAAGTCTGGTAAGGCTTAGAATGCCTCTCCTGAAGTGGAGAAAGGGGAACAGCCTTGGAAAACAAAGGGAACAAGTTCTGGAGGCTGTATCTCAAGAATGGGGCATGCTTACAAGCATATAGAGTAGACTGGACTCGAGTAGGTAAGAAACAGATGGAATTAGAAAGCATTATGCCGAGTGAGATCAGCCGTCTCAGAAAGTCAAGGGTCCTGTGTTTTCTCTCAGAAGTGGAAGGTAGAAAGAAAACAGAAAACGAAAGGGATTCCAGTCAAATGAAGAGAGAAAACAACAGGATGGCGAAAGGGGGTTGGAGGAGGGAAATAGGGAGGAGAAAAAGAAGGATGGAGGGAAACAGTTCAAATAATGCTATGGTCCTTACCTGAAGGGATTGCAATGAATAGCACTAATATTAATAGGGAGGGGTCCAGGAGGGTGGGATCCAGAGGGAAATACACCAAGCGCTATGTGCCTGTAAGATTGTATCACTCGGAATTTCACTCTGATGGATAATTACAATGCACCAATAAAAATGTATTTAAAAAAATGAAACCTCACAATTTAACCATTGAACTGCCAAAGGAACTGGAAATCTGGTACTATTAAGGACTCGAAACTCTGACTCTTTGAGGGGGAATGGGTCAGCTGGGAAAGCTGGGTAGCTCCTAGCCATTTCAGAAATGGACTGAACTGAGTGGAAAGACAATCAGACTGACTGTGACGGTGCAGAGAGTTCCATGTCTACGTAATAGAAAATGCACAGGGATTGGGAGCCATGCTAGGATTCGGAGCAGGAGTAGGACTTGCTGGAAATGGTACTGAAGGAACATTAATCTGGAGATGGGCTGTGGGAAGGGGGAGAGCAGAGTGAGCGTAGGTAGGAATTCTAGGTAGGCAGCTATTGAATTAAATCGGAAATGAGTTTTAAAAGTTGATGTCAAGGCACGGAACAACTGTGAAAGAGCCACGGGTGCATTGAAGGGGAATCAATAGATTAAGGATTGGGGATGAGGAATGTGTATCAGAAGAATCAAACAAAGCGATGCTCACGCTTTCAGCTTGAGCGCCTAGGGGAGGATGATGTCAGTGAATATTTATTTTTAAAAAAGTTGGTTTTGGAAGGAAGATGCAGATACACCTTAATTAATGCTGAGTTTGAGGAGATGGCAGAAAATGCAGGCTGGTCTCTCCTTTCCCCATGCCCAATGTCATCAGCAACCTCCAAAGACCATATAATCTCACCTAGAGCATAAATAAATGAAGAAGAAAATTCCTATTTCCTTTAAGAAAGCAAGTAGAACATTAGTACTAAACAAAATTAAAGGCTTCCAAGTAAGAAAACTATAGACCAGCATCATTCATGAATATGACATGTTAAAGGAAACATTAGAGCCAGGCGTGGTGGCGCATGCTTATATCCCAGCATCTGGGAGGCTGAGACCGGAGGATCCGGGTTCTTGGCCAGCCTCAGCTGCTTAGTGAGGCCTTCCACAGCTTAGTGAGACCTTGTTTCAAAATAAAGAATAAAAAATAGGGCTGGGGCTGTAGCTCGGAGGTAGAATGCCCTCTCCGCAAAAAAAAAAAAAAAAAAAAAAAGAAAAAGAAAAAGAAACATTAACAAGCAGTATTCAGTACAACTCTAAGACCATCATGCAACGTGACCAAGTAGAATTTATTCCAGGGATACAAGAATGAATCATGCCACTTCTCTGCTAAAAGGCTTTATTAATGGACTTATGCAAAAAGAGCTCACAGAAATGAACTTTGAACAGCTGGCTTAGAGATGAGGATATGCTGATGTCCTAGTAAAACTAACAGACTTTAAGGGTAAAAAATATTCTCAAGGCTTTAAGCAGAAAGATCAAATAACTTACAAGATCAGAAGAATGAAATTGTCTTCACACTTCTCAAAAAAAAAAAAAAAGCATACAAAGCAAAGCAACTATGGAGCAGTAATTTAAACAAACAAACAAACAACCCCCCCCCCCCCCAGGGACAGAAAGTTTGAAGCTAGAATTTTATTACTGGGCAAACTTTCCTTCAAGTGTCAAATCTGTAGAACAACAGGTTAAGATACAAAAGCTGCAGGGTGTGATGGCACACACCTGTTATCTCAGTACTTGGGAGGTTGAGATAGGAGGATTGCAGGTTTGAGGCCATCCCTAACAACTTAGTGAGGCTCTCAGCAACTTAGAGAGACCCTTTTCCCAAATAATAAGATAGGGCTGGGGGTATAACTCGGAGGTAGAATGTCTCTGGGTTCGATCCCCAGCACCAAATAATAAACAAACATAAACTTAGGGAATAATGCATTCATGAGCCCTTCTTGAGCAACCTATCAAAAGACAAACTACACTCAACCAAAAGATAACTGGGCAAATTCAGAGACAAAATAAAGGTGGTGACCATATGCATACGTACACCATCAGACATGAGAGCAGAAGTGGTTAAGAAAGTAGAAAATTAGTGTACATATGCTATCTGTGGCAGAGCAGAAATGCAACTGAAAAATGGAAGGAGATGCAGAGAGAAAGTGATATAAACAAATTAATTGTATAGGCAAAGGTACATGAAAGAATATTGATAAAAACTGATAAAAGATTAAACATAATCGAATATGATTATATGTGAGAGAATATAATTAAACATGATCAAAAAAGATTAAATATAAACACTTGTAACTAAATGCCGTGAAAAGTAACAAAGATAACTTCCATTAAAAAAAAATAAAAATATGCCTAGGCATCAAAAAATTTTTTAAATAAATTAAATATCAAAAAATGCACATCCTATGAAAACATTATTAATTAACTACCTATAAAAGCAGTATGCCCTGATGGTTTCACAGGAGAATAATTTCCAACCTTCAAAGGCCAGATGGTCTCAACATGGTACATATGGTCCTAGAGCACCGAAAACAGAGGAAAATTCCTAATTCTTTTAATAAAGCAAGCAGAATATTGACACTAAACAGGATAGAAACACTATAAGAAAGAAAATTATAACTAGGCACAGTGTTACACACCTATAATCCCAGTACTTAGGAGGCTGAGACAGGAGGATCCAACTTCTGCAACTTAGTGAGACCCTATTTCAAAATAAAAAGGGATGGGGTTGTAGCTTGGAGGTAGAATGCCCCTGGGTTCAATTTCCAGTACCCAAAACAAACACACACACACAAACAAACAATCCTGAAAAAAACTATAGGCAAACATTATTCATGAATATTGATACATGCTAAACAAAATATTAACAAGCAGTATTCAATACAGTATTAAGACATAAATACCGCATGACCAACTGGAATTTATTCCAGGAATGCAAGAATGAGTCAATATTGGGAAATTCACTACTATTATATACCATCTTAATAGATCTAAGGGGAAAGAAATCATGATTATCTCCTCAAAAGCTGAAAGAGTTTTTGACAGAATTCAATACCCATTCTTGTTTAATAAAAAAACTCAAGAAAATAGCAATTAATGGATACTTCTTAAGCATGAATTAATCTGCATCCATCTATATCTATATATTTGTATATCTATATCTGCCTACTAGTCTATCTAGCTATAATTTCTATCTGTGTATCTATGTTAGTCTTAGAGAGCATATCTAAGGAAAGCACCTGAGGCTTTTTCACTAACATCAGAAGCAGAGCAAGGATGCCCTTTATCTCTACTACTATTGACACTATATTACCAGTAGTAAGCCAATGCAATCAGACAAGAGAAATTAATAAGAATCATAAGTGAGAAGAGCAAAATGGCCAATATGTACGTATGATATGGTGATGTACCTAGAATGCCAAAGACCAAAACAAATAAACAAACAAAAAAAAACAAAACAAAAAACTCCAAAAATAGAAAACCCTAAGGTAGAAGGACACGTTTAATATACAGAAATCAATAGCTCTTATATATACAAACATAGCTAGCCAGAGGATATAATGCTAGAGAAACACCATTTACAAATAGCAACAAAGACAATAAATACTTAGAAATAAATCCAGTAACACGTGAGCGTGGACCAGAAAAGAAGTTCTTTTTACACTAGTGGTACATTTGAATCAAAACTGTAGATCGGGTACTGGTACTCTATCAGTGTTAATTTTCTGACTTTGGTAATCGCAGTATGGCTATAAAAGAAATGCCCCTGATTTTAGGAAATAAACACTTAAGAATTTAGGGGTAAGGAGTCATCATTTCTAAAACTTACTCTCCTATTTCAGAAAAAAATATTTATTTATTTTTATATCTGTTTAGGTATGTATACCTATGTGTGTGTGCATGCATACCAAAAGAGACAAAGAGAAGCAAAGAGAGAAAGAATGATAAAAATAAATATGATGCTCAGGTTAGTCTTGACCTTACAATCCTCCTGTCTCAGCCTCCTGAATAGCTGGGATTACAGGCATGTGCTACCACATCCACCTCATCCAGTATTTTTATAATGGGCAAGTGTATCCCAAAGAGTTAGGGCTAATATTTAAGATTCTGGCTGGAGAGAGTTTTGGAAAATGAATTACAGTAGATATGAGCTTTTGGCTAGGCAGGTAAACTGGATTAAGCCAGGTTATATCAGGGTAGAGTGAATTAGATCGTTCTGGCTACCCAGGATGTAGGGGACAAGAATGAAATCCCGTGTAGGAGGCCTTTACCCGTTGTATGGATAGGAAGCAAGAGAGGTGCAGACTGGGATGCTGGGTAAGAAGAGGACAGATGGCCCTGAGTTCCAGAGGAAGAAATGAATGGTGATGAACTTGGATGCGGGTAGCGAGGGAGACAGATGTCAAAGACAGTATGCAGTATGTAGGGTTCTCCTTGAACCACTGAGGATCTGGTGAAGTAGGCAACACTAGGGGGAGAGCAGCTTGGAGCCAGTGCAGTTATAACCTTCTGCTTTCCAGATATATGGCTGTGCAATCGTACAGGAGGATCTACCTCCATGAATGTGAGGGCATCTTAAAGGAAGTCCCCTGAAGACCAGAAATGTCTCTGATGTAAAGAAAAGGTTCAAAGGGCAAAATTTGGGCAGAACAGTGGGTTGAGGGACAAATAAATCCTCAAGAGCCTTCCCAGAGCACACTGACTTAGATACAAAAGAGAGAAGAGCAGGCTGCTTATTCTACTGGATCCTATTCATTCCTCTGCTCTTGTTCCTGCCCAGGGCTGCCAACGGGCCTGCGTCTCTCAGCTCTCGACTTCTCTGTGGATTCTGGCTTACGTTCCATTCCCTCTTTGTCCACATTTTGGGCTCCCCCTTTGTTTTCTCACTCTGACAGCCAGGTCTCCATCTGCATGACACAAGCTTCTTTTGAATCTGCCCCATTCCAGACTGTGCCGCGGCCCAGGACATCAAAGTGGAATGGCTTCAGGCATCTGCGTTCAATTACTCTTAGTAAAAAACCTGCAAACCATTATGCTCCCCCAAATGACTCCCCCAGGGCAAAAGCAGAAATGATTTACTGGGAAGCAGATGAAAAGAACAAGAATCCGACATCCATCCTATTGGAGGAATGAATACTTTATAAGCGCTGGCCCCCTGAAGCCAGGCTGCACACTTAGGAGTTGTCGGCAGAACAGCCTTCAGGTATGAACAATGAACAATGTGCTGTTGGCCTTCGGGGAAACTCACCTCTCTCCAGCACCATGCTCATATCAAGAGGGTCTTTCTGCTGATACTTTGGCGTGCAGGCAACAGGCCACTCTGAGAATACACATGGGGTGCTCAGACTCAGACTACTGCTTCTGAAGGGAACCCCCTGTTTTGTGCTAGGCCATGGTTCTTAACCCACATTTGGTGTTTGGGAGGATTCAGGAGACTCCTCCGAGGCGTGCACCACCACACCCAGCTTAGAGTCAGAATTTCTAACTAGCTGCAAGTGGTGCCCTTGCTGCTTGACCTTAGTGATGCTCTACAGCACTCTGAAGACAGAACAATTGGAAGAGCTACTCTCGCTTGACCACGTGGTGCTCTGATGCATGTGTTTCTCCTACAATCCCTGCAGCAGCTCTGAGAGGTAGGCGGTACCGTGTGCTCTCGTACAGATGATTGCCATAAGAGGCCCGGGTCACTCCACAAGAGGCTGAGCCTGTTTGACTCCAGTGGATCTCTTCTTTTTTTCAATTTCTGTCTTCCACAACATCTGATGAGGGAAGTTTATATGACTTTGTGACAGGGAGTAAGACTGAGGCTGAAGTCATCAGTCTTTCTAGAAAGAAAAGGCTGCAATGTCTTTATTCTTCCCAGTTGATCATCTGCATAGAAGCAGGGCCCCAGAAAAACATGCGTATGTTCTAGATGGTGATGTCCTGAGAATACCAGCTTTATGCCCCATTTCTAGGCCGCCCTGAGCCAGGAAGTCCTGGCAATTGTTGACAGAACGCCTTCTCCTGGCCACAGACCACAGGTAGCATAGAAATGCTTCTTCTACCTCTTTTCTGGGACTTGACTTAGATCCGTAGCTCAGAACATGTGAGCTGCTTGTGAAATTCTTGGCAGTGGGCACAGAATGTGTGGGGCAAATGCCCAGGGCCTGGGAAGAGGAGCTTCCCAATGTGGACGGTCAATCAGTGCCAAGACCAGAGCCAGGAAGAGACTGCACTGGCTACAAACCTGCTCCCTGAGCCAAGGGTCAGAGCTAGAGAAAGCTCCATCTGGCACTAGCAAGGGGTTTAGAAAACAAGAGATCAGTAGTCCAGAGATGCTAGCCAACCTCTGGGTAAAGAGAAGAACTTGGTCTTTCATCCCCTCAGTGAGAATTTAAAGGCAGCACTGATACTCAGGGTGACAAGCCTCATGGGCTCCCCTCTTGCCTAAAAGAAAGTAGGGTTAGGTTGGTGGCCATTGAAAAATAAAGGATATAACTCATGATCTCAAGCTAAATTTAGAGCCTGTCTCTTGTCCCACTTTTGGAGGACATGGGAGAGATTGCTGTACCCAAATTATCCTTCTTTTGAGAAGAACATATATGCACTTTGCAAGGAAGAGCTGAATCTTCCTAAACAAGGAGACTTGCAGTACATCCCAACACTCATCTTTTGTCCTGTACTGTCTCTTTTCTCCTTACCTCAGCCCTACAGACTGTTCAGCAGACTGGCCTGGTACCTCTGTGGGCTAATGGTCACAAGGATGTGTATGGTCTAACACTCACCATAAACTTCCTAGATGAGAATTTTTTTTCTCTGCGATACCATTTATCAAAGTAGTGTGAGTTGGGTGATGGCTTAGATGACACATTGATCATACCAGCCAGGGTGCCATTTCCACGCTAGCACTCTATTAGAAGGAAGTAAGCCAAAGAGGGATGATCTCCAGTTCCTTGGTCAGCTTGTGGCCTGGCCTGCACAGTGGCAGGCTTATGGCCTCTCACGAGTCTCCTGAAGACGGGGTTGATGGTGCTAACTTAGAGGAGGACTTTGTGGGTAGCTCAGGAAGTGGGTCCAGGTCCTCATATTGACCTGCATGGTTTAACTGCTGCTGAAACTAATCTAGGTAGGGACAGAGTCCTGGGTGACTGGAGGAGACTCACAGCATGCTTTCAGCTTTCTGGAGAGCCATGGCTGCTCTTGTTAACAGGACCTGTATGGCCAAGGGAGTTTTGCAGAATAGTTAGCTTTAAGATAGCTGAGCTTGCAAAATGAGGGAGCCACTTGAGGAACTCTCAAAGGTATGGTGCTGGGTTTTGTTATGCCTTCTTTTTATTTTATTTGTACAGAACTGATATTGAGAAATGGATTGACAGGTTGAGGGTGGAATTCACCATTCATGCAGATCTATCCTTGCTTCTGATGCCATTAGTTTTTTTACCAATTAGCCACTGTCTGAGGGTGACACGATTATAACAAAACATAGACTCATACTGATGCTGTGCGTTTTCCTAAGGACAAGACTTAGGGACGGCCCCCTGTGCTGACCAGGATCACGTGAAATACCGCTGAATAAAGCTGGGCACACTGAGCTAATGACTAGTGCTTGATATTCAGCCATGAATCAGCTGCCGACAGGCAGGGTCACGCAAGAGAGCCGTCTCATGTATACAACAGATCAAACCACCAGGAGTGGTTTAGTGCTTTGGTGCCCTCCACTGTGAACCCAAGAATTCCTCCCCATTCTGCTCCTACTCCTCCCACCCATCCATCCGTTGTGGAGAAGTACAGGGAAGAATGCTTCCAGGTGAAACTGGCTTCACAGAGGCCATTCTCAGCTCTCTCTTTAGCTGCAGCTCCCGCCTCAGTGTTGCCATGGAGACCGGACGCCTTCTGAGCTCTGCACTTTCTTTGGAGTCCAGCCTTCAAGCACCTTAGCATAGTACAACCCACTCACTCCCCTGGCTTCCCAGATTGTGCAAATATCCAGGCTGGATTCCTTTAGTCAAATGGCTCAGGGGTCTCCTTGCACAATCCACCAATGGTCTAGGGGTTCTTTCTCAGAGCCTGACGTGGGGGTTGGCAGCCTGCAGCTCCATGAAAAACCCATGCATCTATACCCCTCCTTTCTTCTCTAGAAGAAAAGAGCCGATTTCAGTTTTGTGTAAGATGAGGCCATGGCAGTGCCTAGACCAGAGGGCTGGCAGGAGAAGGGAACATGGTCCCAGGGTGCACATGGATCAGCGGCAAGAGGCTGGGGAAGGACAGCCGTGAGCCGGGCTTGCAGGAGGGTGCTGGTGGGATGTCCTCGGCGCTTGTGGAACCTGAAGAAGCCAAAGGTCTCGGAACTCGGCTGTGAAGAACTCATCTGCTGCACCCTGCTTCCTTCCTAGTCCCACAGGCATCCCTCTGGCCTCCTCTCTACCCAAAGCTACACCACCCTGGAACCCCTGCACTGTACTATCCCCCAAGGGTTATGCTGGCCCCAAAGCTCTTGTCTTCCTCTCATCTGTCCCTCTTATTCCTGCCCGATCATTTACCTAGAATTATCATTAGCTAAAATCTGTCCATTTTCTGAACGTTTAAACCAATTCCCGGCTTTACTTCCTCCTCAGGGAGTCAGAGATGAAGCAGCCTCAGGAATTCCCCAGCGCTGTGGCTGCTGCTGGTCCTCAGCTTTGTGGACCTAAGCCAACATGGGGCCACCTTGTAACTCCCCGGGAGAGTCCTAACCTGGCATCAGGACTGTCACTCTTCCAGTTTTTATCCCATCACCTGCTCCAAGGTACTTACCCCTTTCGCAGCTTTTCCTCCCCTCCTTAACTTTGTGCCTCGGACCCCGTGGAGTGTCCAGCTGGGCCGCAGGGTTGGCCATACCCAGCCTAATCTCCAGGGAGTGCCATTTACATGGAATGAAGGACCCACTCAGGATCATTCTGTGGGGTCTGAAAAGGTTCTTACAGGGCAGCAGCTTCTTGTATTTTCACCTTGTCTCCATCTCTCCGGTAACCCTAGAGGAGCCCCAACACCTCCCAGCGCCTTGAAGCTTCACGCACACAGACCTCCTTCTTATTTCTTCACACAACAAGAGCGCTTCTACCTCTAGCCTTTCTGTTTCCGGCCTGGGATGTGGGTCTCTGTTCAATTTTCACCTCCTCCTGGCAGGAGCGGCTTCCTACCACAGCACTCTCTAACATCTTACTGGCTTTAATTCTTCTCCTTGGACTGATTGTTAAGCCCTGAATGGAGTGTGATCTCTCTCATGACAGGACTATGTTCTGTTTACTTTTGAATATTCCTTAGTACCTTAGTGGGCCTCATATAATCTTTATTGAATCCAGAGTCCTGTTGGCTGGAGTGTCTGCTATTTCAGGTTGGATCATCTACAAAGGGCAAGAGTAATGGGTAGGAAACCATGCAGTTGAGAAGTCTTGGTAAGAACTACTGTGTTCTGTTTGAAAAAAAAAAAAAATCCAGCTTTGTATCTCCACTCCATGGGTTGTGGGTATGAGAAAGCTAGCCTCCAAAGTTGTCCCTAGTAATCCTCGTCTCCTGGTGTTCTTGTCCCTGGATAGCTGCTTCCCAGCCTGAAGAGGACTGACTTGTGTAACCTCCAAGATATTATGAAAGTAATGGAATCTGACCAATAGGCTTGGCCATAAAAGACATTCTGGCTTGTGTCTTTCTCTTTCTTGGATCGCCTGCCCTGGAGACATCCAGACACATACACGCCATGAGGACATTCAAGCTGCCCATGGACAGAATGTCTTGGGGAGCACCTGAGGCCTCCGACCAGCAGCCAGCCTCAAGGGAGGCCAGCCTCTTGGAAGCGTCTCCTCAAGCCCCAGCCAGGTCTTCGAAGATGCAGCCCTGCCTGACTTGACCATTGCAAAGTCACAAGAGACCCCTCAGTTCAGAAGCTCAATTCCCAACCCCCAGAAACTATGTGAGACAATACAAATGCATTATTGTTTAAAAATGCTAAGTTGTAAAGTAATCTGTGTTATGGCAATTGGTAATTATCGTGCAGTGAATGGTGTGGGGGCTGGCAACCCCAGGTTGGAGTTGATATGAGTGTCTCTAGGATTGTACTTTTCCATGGTCGACAGTGTGGCCCACGTCTCCTTCTGGAGCAGCCAGTCCCAACTTGATTCTGCAACTCTCAGTAGCCACAAATGCCACCTGTATCCTCAATAAACTTTATTTAGACACAAACAGACACAACAGAAAATACATACACAGATACAGATATATTTATATGTATATATAATTTTTTTCTCTATAGGATGAACAAACATCACAGAGGGGATTTAAAAAGTAGGTGCATGGAATGTAAGAAAATATTGCAAAGTTCCTTGATCACTCACACTTGAAACAGACACATATTTCAGTGGAAGACAGGGATATGCTATCCCGACAACGGGGTTCACATTTGGTCGATAACAGCACACAGGTGTTGGGAAGGTAATCAAAGGAGCAAGGGATCCAGTTACTCTTGATGTGACAGAATGCTCACAACACTAGTAGGACTCTGTTCAAACGAAATAGAGAGAATGGAGGAGGATTCCAGACCCCTGCACAGATGCTCTGCAAGCTGTCAGCTAGGTCGTAAAGCGGCTCGCAGAAACGCTAGGTTAGTTTTCATCTTGCGGCTTGAAGGTCTGCAAAACCTCCACCATTGTGTCCACATCATAGAGTTTTGCAGAAACACACTTAGGAGGCTGAAACTCTCCACATGCACGCTGGCTCAGAAACCCACAGTACCGGACGCTGACGTCAGGTTATAAAGTGTGGCTTTCGAATGGAAAGGGAGGGATACACAAGAGGAGAACACACTTTGCAAACGCTGCCACATCCATTGGAATCGTGTCCCACCTTGCTGCCTGGGGTTCCTTCCCACCGGGGGGAACCACCGGCATCTGCGTCCTGCTCCCTGTCACGGGCAGAGCGGGATGGGTGTCTCTTGGAAGGCTATTGCCCTCTAAAGTCACACCTGTGGGCTGCTGGTCACTCCTGTCAGAAGCCACGCATGTCCCCAGTACCAGCTGCCATGGTACCACCCCACTTTCTCCTGTCCTGGACTGGCCTCTGGCCTCCGCACCATCTTCACACTTCAGACCAGAGTTCCCTAGGCAACCTCTGTATTTTTAGTAAAAAATGGTTTCCACTGTACCCTTCGTGTGTCCTCTTCCTAACGTGACAAATCCAGATGAGATGAAGTTATGGAGTTCTGGTCCTCCACTTCGGTAAGCATCCTTCCCATAATGCCCTGCAAGAAGATGGGGCAGAATTACCTGACGCATCCAGCACACCAAAACAGGAGACCATCGCAGCCCCATCATCCAGCGAGGATGGGGTGCTTATGTTCCAACCAGAAGGCAGAAGTCATCAAGGAAAAATAACATATATATGTATATATATATATATGTAACATATATATATATATATACATATATAACATATATTACTGAGAATATATTGAGAATATATTTCTATATATATACTTAGATACATAATACACATATATGCAGATATATAGATATATGTGTGTATATATTACTCTGCAACAAGGAGTAACATTAGGTGGAAAGCAGAGAGGGGGAAGGGAGACACGTGGCTTGATTTGGGCATTTCTAACCCAACACGAAACACACCAGAACGTTACTGTATAGATGTTCGTCAACTTACAGTGGGGTTATCTCCTGGTAAACCCAGAGGGAGTTGAAACATCCTGACTCTGAAGCGCACTGGATTTGTCCATCCCTACTGCATGGAAGCTGAGCCACACAGCACACCACACACAGCATGGCCGCCGTTTCCCTTCATGATGGTGGGCTCACCACACGCTGTGGCTCCCTATTACTGCCCAGCATCTTGAGACAGGATCGTACCACCTTGAGCTCGCCCAGGAAAAGATCAAAATTCAAAAAGTATGGTTGCTACTGAGTATGTACTGCTCTCATACCATCATAATTAAAAAAAGAAAATAAACCTGTATACTGAGTCATAAAGCAAGGCCCGTCTGTACGTGTCCCTCCCTCCTCCCTTCTTGCCTGCCTGCTTTCCTTCTCCTTCTTGCCTGTACATTTGTTTTCTTTCTTTCCAAAGCACACAGGCGTGGGCCCGATGGGGACTGCTCTATATATGTGAGTGTTTATGAATCATACACAACCTGTGGGACTCCAGACTTGGAACTTAAGAGAAATCCAGCAACGGCTGGGACTGACGAGCAGAATGGTGGTGATAAAACACTGGGAAAATATTTATGTGTTTTCCTTTCTTGAAGTTCTGCTATAAGACTGTCTCTTCCATCAGCCAGATGCAGATACCTACCTGTGAGGCTGAGGGAAAGGGAGGGCCGAGGGGCAAGGTAAGGACCGTGGAGGAAGAAATTCAGAGCAGGAAGTATCACTATTCTACTTCTGGACATTCACAGTAGGATTTTATAATGTTCTTGAAATACAGGCATTGTGAGGAAAGAAAGAGCATATTAAATGCCGTCCTGATGTGTGCACATGCAAAAATGCAGAAAAGCCACTTTCTTTTCATGTCGTCACAAGCGCACATTAAAAATTGTATTTGTAATTATCATATTGTGTGGAACTACTTAAGATATAAAGTTAAAATGGGGTAGAAAATGGTATATTAAAGTTAACAATGCTGTAAAAATTCAAACCAGTGCATACAAAAAAAAATTGAAAAGATTGAAGGGAAATGCACAAAGATATTGATGGCTGCCTTTGGATAGTTGGAACATGAGTGTTAATTTATTTCTCCTTTCAACTTTTCTGTATGTTACAGGTTCTTCCCTATAATGAACGTGTAACTTTTCTAATACAAACAGGTGAAATAAATGTCTAACAGAAAGACTCACGACAAATGCAAACACAAACCATGTCAATTTTTCTTAGCAGGGTACCCTCTGGATCAGTAGACCTCCACCCAGGGCGCACATTGGAATCAGCTGGAAGCTTTTAAAAACATGGGCACCCAGACCAACTCCAGAGATTCTAATTCAGTTGGACAGAGTCTGGGCTTAAGCCGAGGGATTTCTAAAGAGCTCTCTGGGTTTCTAATGCATCACCTGCAGGGAAGGAGAACTACGGCCTTAGCATAAACAGAGAAGCAACTTAAGTTGAGTTTATTCAGACAGATTCAATGAGCATTTGCTGCGATCCTCTTAGGTGTCTGGTACTACCCACTACTTAATGTTCATGGCTCCAGTAGTCTTCCTAAGGAGGATGGACTCTAGTTTCAGGTCCTTTCTTCTTATCCCACATCCCAAAACTAAGTATGCATCAGAATAACCAAGAGAGCTTACAATGGGTAGTTGGGGCCCACTCCCAGAATTCCTGCTACAGTAGATGTTGGATAAGATGCAAGAGGTCCCTGTTGACACTGATGTTGCTGGTCTGGGGATCACACTTTGACAATTCTTCTCCTACAGCCTCAGGATGCTGGACTGAATCACTTCATTCCTCAGGGGACACAGCTCTCTGGTCACAACACAGTTTCACAGAATTTTCAGAACTGAATTAATGGCCTCTGTCCATGCCCCACTCATGTGACAGCTCCAGGCATGACCCTGGCACCTGGCGATGTGCATCTCCCTCAGCAGGAGAAGGGATGCATGGAAGGTAGGCTATCAAGCACAGGAGCACCAGGACCTGCTGCTGTGAGAAACACAGTCAACCTCCCCCCACCTCCCTGAAAACAGAAGAGTAAGAGACAGAAGTAGCAGCTCAGTACTCTCATCAATGTTTGTTTGTTGTTGTTTCTTATGGTACTGGGAACAGAATCTGGGACTTGCACATGCTAGACAAACACTCTACCCCTCAGTTTCAGCCCCAGCCCCAGCCCCAGTCCAGAGTCCTCATAAATTTGGATCTCATTAATTCAGAACCTGTGACACATCCTGCAGAATTTAGGCTGGTTTATTTTTGTGCTCCTTATACATAAAATTTTTGATAAACAAATCAATACCGAGGACGATGGAACATAAAACAGGGCCTGTGCTATTTACAAATCATTCTTATCTGTCAGCTGGAACAAGGTCCCTCAGGACTAAGCATTGCTTTGGTGCTTTGAGGCTTTGCTTGTTTGAAACAGTACTGAAGTTTCCAGATCACCTACTGTGGGCCAGGCAGAGAGATGGAGCCTCGGCAAACATAGTTTTTAAAATATATAATGCATATATATATATATATATATATATATATATATATATATGTATGTGTGTATGTGTATACATATTTGTATAATAACTAATATTTTGCAGTTTACAAAGATCTTTCATATATGCTATTTATTTAACTTTTCACTCAATACTGCCTGATAGGTTGTTTATTATTATCATCTCCCATTTTATTGACGGAAAAACTGAGGCCAAAGGGCTGAAGCTGGTAGAGGATTGAGCCAACATTTCCACCTGGGGCCTCTGACTACAAATACCTCATTCTATTGGGCACACTTGGCTCCATGTACTCTTCACCAAAATCCTGGGGAAAACAGGAGCCAATTGGTGTTAGATCCTGGATCTCGCCCAGGTCTAGCTGCCTTCCAAGTCTTCCGACAAGCCTCACCCCCATGACCTGACCAGTACAGGCACGACTTTTCTTCAAGATTGTGGCCAGGACATGCAGTGCACATGTTAGGTCATGAGAATCCCACTTGGCAACACCCACCTGAGTTTATATAAATTAAAGCTCAGAGGTGTTGAGCTCCAAGTCCTGAGGTCTTGAGTGGAAAAAAAAGAAAAAGAAAAGATGCTGAGAGGGGTAGGGGAAGAGGCAGGACCTAGAACATTGGACAGAAAGAAAGAAGTCTATGGTCAAATCAGTTTTGGAAAATCGGCTGGTGCATGGGGTGGATGGGTTGATGACAGGAATGGTATGAATGAGTGTCACAGACTTCTCTAGCTATAATCCAAAGTCACCTGAAGAGCTCATGTATTAATGTTCAGAGTTGATATAGTTAAGTCAGGAGAGTTGTAATTTCATCAGTAGATAAGTCCATTGTAATGGTTTACTGGGTGGAGACCTAAGCAGGTGGGGGTGTGTCTGGAGGAGGTGGGTCCACAGGGGTGTAGCCTCAGGATTATATATGGTTCTTCCTCCTCCCTTTGCTCACTCTGTCTTGCTTCTGGCCTCTGTGATGTGAGAGCTGAGCCCTGGCTCTCTCCCTCTCTCTCTGCTTCTTGCTGCCATGCTGAGCTCCACAGACCCAGCCTGACATGAACTGAACCCTGAAATCTCCAAAAGTGGTGAGCCAATAAATCTTCCTTATTCTAAGTTGAACGGTTGGTTGTTCTAGATTACAGCAGTGAGAATGTTGACTGAGACATCTTCTCTGCCCTGCAGCCACCATCCCAAGTCTCTGCCCATCTGCTGGCTATAAGGACCAGAGGATTGAGAAGTATAGACATGGATCAAATGGTAATTCCATGTATCCAGCAGAGCTCTAGACAAAAATAAGAGAGCATGGCAAAGAACTCCAATAAAGAAGCATGAGCACTCCCCATGTCCCAGTACACACAAACACACAGTCCCTGCCAGGTGCCAGGGCATGCCTACCCCCACCTGCTGAACCCAACTGTGCATCTGCATGATGCCTCTATCTCCAGTTCTGCCACTGCAACTGACCTTCACCAATGACAAACCTCCCCAAAGCAGTGAAGGCTTTCTTCTACCCCAGTCATTGCCCAGGCTGCCTTGACCTTCTTAAATCTCAGCAGAGTCAGAGGGATAGTACCAAGGGATGACTGTCCCCAGGAGGGAGGCAGATTAAAGCAAAGAGAGGTCCAAGCTGAGCTCCTGGAAGTGCGCAGTGCTGTTGGCTCTGATAAGGAAGCGACCAGAGGGCAAGTTTCTCCATAAAGGAGATTTGCTGCAAGTAAAGGGAGGGGAAAATGAGATGATATCTAAATGGTGATCTCTATAAGACTCAACAGAATTTTGCACCTGTGAAATTAGATCAACAACCACGGGAGGGCAACAAACCAATCAGGACCGTTTCCTGGAGCTGCAGACCAGGACAATGGAATGGATACAGGGGGAAATTGGAGAAGCAGAATCCAATGAGAGAAGCCCAGTGCATACTCAGTAAGGAAGGACAAGGAGATAAACACTGGGGGAGAGAAGACAAGACACGCGGACAAAGTCAGGACTCACAATCCATTTAAAATAAGAGTCCCAGAGGAGAGACAGAAGGGATAATTCAGAAGCAATAATTAAAAGTTAATAGTGTTCTTTTCTGAGCAGATGGAAGACTTTAGTCTTTACATCAAAAAAAAAAAAAAAGTCAAATGCCAGAATACATATTAGAAGGGCTCAATACCAAATATATCCTGATGAAATGCCATTAAAAAGTAGGGAAAAATCAAGCCAATCTCATCAATTGGGAACCCTGTAGATGCTGAAGCAACCTTCTTAAGAATTTTGAGACTTATTTCCATGGAGGTGAGACAATGGGGCACTCTTTGGTAAGTTTCAAACCTCTCTGTGCACTGGTTTCCTCAAAGGCAAAAAGGAAACGATGGTGACACCCATTTCATAGAGTTGTTGAGAAGGTTAATGAGTTCCTATATATAGCATTTAGAAGAGTACTGCTAGTATTATTAAATAGTTGCATATATACATATGTGTGTGTATATATATGTAAATTTATATATATATATATATATATATATATATTTTTTTTTTTTTTTTTTTTTTTTTACTGGGGATTGAACCCAGGGGAACTCCATCACTGAGCTTCACCCCAGCCCTTTTTAATTTTTTTAATCTTTTATTTTGAAACAGAGTCCTGCTAAGTTGCTGAGAATCTTGCTAAATAGCTGAGGCTGGTCTCTATCCTACAATGCTCCTGTCTCAGTATGGGATTATAAGCTTATGCCACCAAACCTGGCTAAACATTTGCCAATATTTTTGAATGAAGGCATTTCCCCATCCATCTACCTCCAAATTCATTAGAAATAATGAAAGGAGAATAGAAAAGTTGTTCAAAAATGTCCAGGCTTCTACTAAATAGAGGTAGAACAACAGGGAAAACTATGCCTGCACACAAACACACAAATGTACATGAAAACATATACACAGAAGGCAATTTAGGTAGGACCAAGGATCTAAGTACAAGAAAAAACCTTGCTAGAAAAAAAGATAGGGGAATATATTTATCATCTCTGAGTAGGAAATAAATTTTAAATAAGACTCAAAAGGTACAGACTAGAGAAGAAGAACCAACTGAGAAATTTTAAATTATGATTCATGAAAAGCAAATCCCAGTACTTGGGAGGCTGAGACAAGGAGGATCACAGGTTTGAAGTTAACCTCTGAAACTTAGCAAGACCCTTTGCAACTTGGTGAGAACCTGTTTCAAATGTAAAAAAAAAAAAAAATGAATAAAATAGGGCTGAGGTATAGTTTAGAGGCAGAGGTAGAATGCCCCTGAGTTTAATTCCCACTAACACACACACACACACACACACACACACACACACACACACACACACACACGCATTTGTGAAACTATAAGTCAAAGGCTAGAAAACAAATTTCATAGCTAGAACATACAAATAACTATCAGTTAATAAAAAAAAAGAAACAATCTAAATAGGGGAAATGGGCAAAAGAAGAGAATAGGCAATTCACAGAAGAGAAAACCCCAATGGACTAATGCACATGAAATACAGTGTTCAATTTCACAAGTCATCAGGAAAAGTCTAATTAAAACCATAATGAAGTGTCATTTCACACCCAGTAGACTGGCAAGAACTAAAGTGTCCAAGACCACTGACATGGATAGCCAGGGACAAGAGCCCATGGACCCTTCCAGTGGGGGTGAGGTTGGTCCAACTGCTTTGGAAAGGACTTTGGCAATGTCTAATAATGTTGAATATGGTGTATCCCATGGAATTGGAAATTTTATCTCTAGGGGTATGTGCCTTAGGATCAGAGTTGCCAAACTCATTTGGTTTACTGCTGGAAGGAAAGAAAGAAGGGAGAGAGAGAGAGAGGTAGGGAAGGAAATAAGGAGAAAGGGAAGGGAAGGGAAGGGAAAGGAAGGGAAGGGAAGGGAAGGGAAGAGAAGAGAAGGGAAAAAGGAAGGAAGGAAAGAAGTAAGTAAGTAAGTAAGTCAACACTTCCCTGAAATCTGTCTCCTTTAAGCAAAGATGCAATGATAAATTTGCATCCTTTTATGGATCTATATTTAATTCCAGCAACACTGCCCCCCCAAGTTGGAAATCTATATTAGATAGAACTTCACATATATGCATAAGGCAAATTCATAGGCTACACTGGTTGTAATAGAGACAAACCTCGAGGGGGTGGAGTTCTACATTTCCTTCCAGGAGAAAAGTGATAAATGGTGGTCTACTCATATAATGTAATCTTTTACAATAGCGCAAATAAAATGTACTGAAATGAAATGAACCAGAGCTCCAAGAATCAGCAAGGATGGTTCTCAGCTACAAAGTTCAAAGTTGAGCACACAGAGCAAACTAAAGAAACACAGGTTGGCTTGACATGCAGTATAACACTCAACACTGTACAATATAACACGGTATTTTCAAATGTGCAATATAACACTTATATTGTTTAAGGGCATGTGCATATGTGGTTTTATACAAATATAAAGATGCTCAGCAGAATGATAAGCACAGATTTCAAGATAACAGGTACTTCTGTAGGTCAAAAGGAGATTACAATTGAGAAAGGGTGTGCAAAGTGATTCTGTGTTCTATTTCCTATACTGAGAAGTTGGAGACATTATTTTATTTTGTTTACAAGGTAGATAGAATGAGATGATAGATGGGTAGATAGATAATGAATGGATAGATCAATAGACTGATCAATTGTCTGTGGTTAAGTAATCGCTACTTGAGGATTTTATTCATTGCTAAGTCATCTTTCTTTCAAGAACAAAAGTACCAAAGAATCTCTAGTTTCAAGAACTCAGGGATTAAAATGTCCATAAGTCTTTGGGGGAGGGGAGGTTTAAAGAAAACTACCAAATGATAAAATCTGTCAAGCAAGAGGTAAAACTACAGATTTTCTAAAACCATGACTGCATTTATTTGTACTCTTCAAGCAGTACACAAATCCAAGAATTCGTTAAGAAAGAATAGTACATTTGATCTCCATAGCAGCTATACTAGTTTGCAGTCCCAACAACAGTGTATTAGAGTTCCTATTTCCTCACATCCTCGCCAGCATTTATTATTGGTTGTATTCTTGATGGTTGCCATTCTAACTAGAGTTAGAAGAAGGAATCTCAGTATAGTTTTGATTTACATTTCCCTGATTGCGAATAATGTTGAAATTTTTTTCATGTATTTATTGGCCATTTGTATTTCTTCTTTTGAGAAATGTCTATTTAGTTCAATTGCCCTTTTTTTTTTTTTTTGCGGTACTGGGGATTGAACTCAGGGGCATTCTACCTCCAAGGTACACCCCCAGCCCTATTTTTTATTCTTTATTTTGAAACAGGGTCTCACTAAGTTGCAGAGTGCCTCACTAGGTAGCTGAGGCTGGCCTCGAACCCGGATCCTCTGGTCTCAGCCTCCCGAATGCTGGGATTACAAGCGTGCGCCACCACGCCTGGCTCAATTGCCCATTTTTAAAATTTTTTTTAGTCTTAAGTTCTTAAGCTCTCTATATATTCTAGCTATTAGTCCTCTATCAGAGGAGTAGCTGAGAAAGATCTTCTCCCATTCTTTAGGCTCTCTCTTTAGATTCTCGATGGTTTTCTTTGCTGCTGTAATTGAATGCAATCTCATTTATTAATTCTCCTCTTAATGTCCTGAGCTTTCAGGGTCTTATTGAGGAACTTTCTACAAGTTGAAGCATTGGTCCTACACCCTCTTCTAGTTTCTGGTCTCATTTCTAGGTCTTTGATCCATCTGAAGTTGATTACACATTTTTAAACATTTAGCAAATTGTCTTTATGGTCATAAACAAAGTTGAAAGATACTGGAGCTGCTATGGAAAATCTGGTGTGAAAGCATAATAATGGAAATATACTGTGGTGAAGAAAGAAAACCAAAAGCAGCTTCAGGGACATGAGGAACAATTCTCTATTTTCAGAGCCTGCTTGAAATACAGAGCAGCCCTTAGAACAGAGGTAGAGCTGGGTGCTCAGGGCTGGTTTACAACCATGCACACTGCTGAAACTGCTCTATGGAGAAACGCACCCTAGACAACAGACAGAACTCACACTAAACTCCAGGACAGATTTTCAATACATAGATCAAGAGCTTTCCCCTTTGCTTACAAGAAGCTCAATCATCACAAAATAAGACATACAACACGCAAACTAGAAAAAGTACCCAAAATGTAGGAAACAAATGATTACTTTTATCTACCACTCCCCCTTGAAAAAAAGATTTAAAACAAAATTTAAAGGCTAATGGATATATAAAAATATGACTAAACTTAACTTATAGTTAAGAAAATATGAATCAAAATATGACATCATTATCAAAATAACAGTCAATTTGCAAAACCCAAGAATTTATTGATACTCAATGCCAAGAGAAGGGACACTCTCATTGCTATTGGTAGAAGTATAAATTAAGAATGCCTTTTTGACTTACTATCTCATTGCTGGGAATTTTCCCTACATATATGTTCTTGATTATTTTTGACAATTTATGAACAAGACTCAATAGTAGGATTGATTACAATCCGTTTTTGCCAATAGGGAATAATTATGTAATTGTGGAATACTATGCAGCTCTAAAAAAGAATGTTTCAGAGCTGTATGTTCTGATTTAGAAAGATTTCTAACACATGATTTAAGAAAAAAAAAACAAGGTGTAGAGCAGAGTAATGATTCAGCATTGTCCCTTTTCTATAAGTAACAATTAAAAATTCATACAAAGAGAATATGTGTGCCGTGTGTGTGTGTGTGTGTGTGTGTGTGTATGTGTATGTCTGTTTCAAGTCAGATAGTTTATGCAACCAATCTGTTTTTCTGTAAATAGTCACACATACAACCTATTAAAATTTTCTTTCCTTTGGGGAGAGGGACTGGGATGGAAGGAAGGGGATGTTTATTTTTTAATTTTTATTACTTTGCTTACTGTCTAAATTTTCTAAATATGCATATGTGTTATGCTTCTTTTTATAGTATTTCTTTTTCTGGTACTGGGGATCAATCCCAGGGTGTTCTACCACTGAGTTACACACGCAGCTCCTTTTATGTTTTATGTTGAGACAGTCTCACTAAGTTGCCCAGGCTGGCCTTGAACTTGTGATCCTCCTGTGTCTATCTCCAAGTCCCTGGGATTACAGGTGTGCACTAGTGCACTACCAAGTCTGGCCTTTTATTTATTTTTTTATGATATTCTTAAATTTTCTGGGATTATTAAATGGGGTCTGGAGCCATTTTGCTGTTCTCTTTCTCCTCCCTCTTCCTCTTTTTTTTTTTTTTTCAGTTTGGGAATTGAATTGAACCCAGGGGTTCTGCAGCTCTGAGCTAGAACATCGGATCTATTTTATTTTATTTTTTTTTATTTTCAAACAGGGCTTCACAAAGTTACGAAGGCCTCCCTAAATTGCTGCGGCTGGCCTCCAACCTGCAATTCTCCTGTCTCAGCCTCCCAAGTACTGGGACTACAGGTGTGCACCACCATGCCTGGAGCTTGTGTTTCTTTTTAGGGAAAAACCCTAAAAAGTCACTTTATAAAAAAGAAGCACAAAGGCCAGGAAGCAAGAGGGGCGGCTTTTCCTTGTGTAAATAAAAAGGTGTTTACCAAGTACAGATACTAATACCCACTGCGCAGGAGGGCCGTGAGCTATATAAAGTGCCTCCTCCAGGCTCTGCACCAACACCCCCACAATGATGGGATCAGGACCGCAGGCTCCTCTTCCCCATACTGGAAACTCCCGGGGGTCTTTCTACTGTGCATGTGCCCCGGGCTGACCTCAGGCCGGAGAGTCACTGTCAGAAGGAGCTGCAGAGTCCCAGTTTTACCATCTAGCCTGAGGGCTGTCTCCCCTGGAGAAACCCTGGGGCTCCTTCCAATTCCCCAGAACCTACAATCCGGGCTCCACAATGAGGAGGGGGAGGGGAGCCCAGAAACCTGTGCTTCCCCGTGCAGCCCCTTTTTGCTGAGCAACTGAGGTCGTTTCCAAGCTTCCTCTTCCAAAGCAGGGCTGCTCTAACTACACACTGCATTGACGGGGACTATTTGCTAGTTTAAAAATGTCTGGCAAAGCCGGGCATGATGGTGCATGCTTGTAATCCCAGGACTTGGGAGGCTGAAATGGGAGGATCACAGGTTCCTGGCCAGCCTCAACTACTTAGTGAGGCCCTCTGCAACTTAGTGAGACCCTGTTTCAAAACAAAGAATAAAATAGGGCTAGGGGTATAGCTCATGCCCCTGGGTTCCATCCCTAGTACAACAACAACAAAAAAAAAACTAGCAAGCAGCTACTGGAAATGCATTATTTCATAGAACATTTTTAATTTTTAACACTTGCTCATACAAACCTATGCAGACTACGTCCTATATCACTTGTGGAGTTAGCAAATACACTGGCAAAAATGCTGGGCAAACCCCAAAGTCTGGGGTCTCCCTTTCCATTTTAGGCTACAGCCTGGAAAGACAAAGGGGTGCCAGCCCACCTAAGGCAAGGTGCCCGCAGCTATGAGGGCTCAGGATAAGGAAACCCAGATTGCCAGCAGGGTGTAGAACCACCTGGCTCAACATTCTCACTGCACAAAGGAATAAGCATAGGACCAGAAAGTGACATTCTCAAGGCAACTTGGGAGGAGTTTTGGCATTAACCCATTGACTTTCAAGATGTCGCTCTTCATCCCACCACCCAGCCCCCAGAAAGCAGAAGCTCTCCCCAGGTGCAGAAGAAGGAGGAGCAGGATGAAACCGGGAGCCAAGAACCTAGACTAGGACTTGATGACCACCCAGGGAGGGGCCGATCCTCCAGAAGGTGATTCCTAAAAGAACCCCTCCTGATCCAAATAAACGTTCCCTGGTCATCAGTGGTGTTGGTTCCCATTTTTAAGAAACCTGGTACTGGGTATTTGAAACCAAAAACAAATAAACAGAAACAAAAAAAAATGTGCTCCATACACAATTCTCTGCCCTTGTGGTCAAGGGCAGAGAAGGGGGATGGTCAAGGGCAAACTCTAGGTCAACCGCATGCACTGAGATTGGAGCCCTCCACCAGGGTTTCCTGTATATGATTTAGGCTTGAGGGTAAGCTTTGGGTTTTTTTCTTATGGAAAGCATTACATGGTCTAAAAATAAAAATTTGAAAACCGCGACTCTTAGGTAGCCTAATCATTGACCAAGGGGATGAGAGAGAGGATTGCTTGTTGGTGATAATAGTATTAATCTTTAGAGATTTTAGGAGGTCTGAAGCCTCTACCCAGCCTCCCCATCGAGAGAGAGGAGTGTTTGAGGTCAGATTTTCCAGCCTCTTTATTTATCCGTGAGGACACTGGGGCTGGGGAGGGAGAGGACGTCCAAGGTCACAGACTGCTGGGCTCTGACTTCTCAGACCAGAGAGAGCGCTTCCAGCCCACAGCCTGCTCCGCGTAGGAGGAAACAGCGGCGGGGTTGACTCTATTCCAGGAGACCCCAGTGAGCCATTTATTTTCTCTTCAGATACACTGGCTGCAGTCGCCTTGGAAAGATGCCCAGTCTTACCAAACTCATGTCTCTGGCTGCAGTCAGTATCTGAGTGCTGTCTCACTGTCAGGAGCAGCACACTGGCCGAGAGGAATCCTGAAGAGGACCCAGCAGAAGAGGCAGAGGACACGGGCCCTCTCTGTGGGGAGGGGTAGCCCTTTCTTTGCTTCAGACATCTGACAATATTAGAGTGGACCTCAGGGCTCCATTCAGAAATGACTGCACTGGTCAGGTTCCCCCTTGTTCTCTCTTGCAGACTAACAGCATGCCAGCCCGTGGGGAAACTGAGGCCTGGGCTCTTGTCCACGTCTTGACCTCTTCTCACATTTTTCAAAAACACTGAGCTCCCTATGGGTGCATCTGCCTTAGTAAAGTTCAACAAAATGATCCTGAGAAACTGCCACTGCCTTCTACAATTTGCTCCTGGGCCCTGGGACTGACACGTCGGCCATGTGTTGCCGTTGGTTACCTAGAGGACAATATTTGAGGAAAATATTAAAATTTTTTTCTGAATTCTTCCAGTGAGTAAACAGTCTCAGGTTAAATAATTATCATAGTTGCAGAATGACTAACCTGTCATGTGGGACAGACTCTCGGTCTCTTGGCTCTCTGTGCTGGGGGTTCCTACCATTCTACATGTTTCCAGGAAAGCTAAAGCTAATCCTGAGGTGCCAAATGACTTCAGACCTATCTCGGTAATAGACAGGGGAAAAGAGCAATAGATTTCCAATAAATCAGTCTGGCTCTGACATCAGCTGGACGCCTCTAGACAAACCACGCATGCCTTCTAAACCTCAGTTATTCTCATCTGTCAAATGGGAAGATCTGACAGTGATTACAGTAAGTGCATCAGTGTATGCAAAGCACAAAGCACCTGTCTATCCGACAGATGCTTATTATTCTTGATCCTACAGCTAGAGGAAAGAGTCTCCGCAAATCGACCGAATGTTTCAAAATGCTCCAAGGGGGAAAGACAAAGAGGGGTCTCAGGTTCAAAATTACTCAAAGCCCCAGAAAAGTCTCACCTCAACCCACTCTTTCTGCTAGAGGACCAAGACCCAGACTGGTGATGTCACTCTCCCCCCAGAGCATAGAGTACCCATTGCAATTCTCACCAAGGTGTTTTGGAAAAGACAGTCTTGCTAAGAAGTTGTACTGGAACACACTCAAGCCAGCTCATCTCTCATCTAAAAGGAGATGTGCCATCTTGCTCCTGACCTGCCTGCACGGGTCCCTCTGGTTCTTCTGTCACTTTCACCTTGCTCCTGAGACACCAGGAGATGTTCTGTGTGTGCAGGTTGGACATGCCCTTGGTTTGGGAATAGAATCTTGCTTAGAGGCTCCCAGAGCCTTGGGCCGTGCTGTTCAAGTGTAGCAGATCTGGAAGTGTTTCACTATCTACTGGCTCCAGTTCTTTTGGAATGTGGGTCTCGAGAGAGTCTTGGGGTTCAAGGAACACTCAGGTAGGGGGCTCAAGGGACCCTTCCTCCTCAGGAGCACCAAAAAGAGCCCCTCTGACTGAGATGGGGCAGAGAAAAGCATTACAGAGGGAAGAATTTGAGAGAACGTAATTTTTTTTTTTACTTTAACTTCTGTTACAGTGAGATATAAAATGTCCCGTAAAGAGCTCATTGATTAATATTCAGTTGATAAAGTGGAATCGTGAGGTGGTAATCCCAGCAGTGGATAGAGCCATAATGGATTTCTCTGGCTGGTGGCCCACACCGATGGAGTGTGGCTGGGGAAGGTGGGCCTGGGGTTGCAGCCTTGGGGATTATATACGGTTCCTCCTCCTCCTTGTCTCGAGCTTCCGGCCTCTGTGACGTGAGGAGCACAGCCCATGCCTCCCCTCTCCACCTCCCTCCACCATGGCCTGGGCTCTGCTGCCCCCAGCCTCGCATGGACTGGGCCTGAAACCATGAGAAAATAAATCTTCTTTCCTCTAAGTTACTCGGTCAGTCTTTTAGATTACAGTCATAAGAATGCTGACCAGAACAACTTCCAAGGGGGGATGATTTGGTTTGTGGACTATCGCATCCTGAATCTCGCCCCTCCTATCTAGTTGAGCTGCCCAGGTCCATCCTGATAATTGCCCCCCATCCCCCTCTTCTTCCATCGGTCTTGCCCAGCAGAGCCTCTGGCAACCAAAGTGGACCAGCAGTACTTAGTAGCTGTAAGACTTTAGGCCAGTCATTATTGTCATTGTTTTGGTACTGGGCATTGAACCCATGGGCATTCTACCTCTGAGCTATACCCCCAGCCCTTTCTATTTTTTATTTTGAAACAGGGCCTCACTAAATTCCTGAGGATCTTGCTAAGTTGCTGAGACTGTCCTCAAACCTGCAATCCTCCTGTCTCAGTTTCCCAAATACTGGGATTACAGGTGTGCACCACCATGCCTGGTCAGGCCAAATAGTTATTTTTTCTCTCTGGACACTAATTTCCTCATCTGTCAAGAGAGATGAATGACAGAATGTAATGAAGGTGTATGGTGATTAAATCAATACTGTAAAGGCTTAAGATCTTAACTAGACATGCTTACCTGTTCAATAATCAAAGCTTATGCAAGTGAGCCTGGCTAGGAAAGATGATACAGTGCTAAGGAGCGGTCACTTGACATGTGACATATGACGAATGGCATGGCCTTAGCGCTGGTGCCACACCCACCGCCTGGATTAAAATCTCAGCTCGCTTCTTATTAGCTGTGTGTTTTGGGCCAAATGAATTAACTTCTCAGTTTACTCACTGACAAAATAAGGAAAACAGTAGAACCCATCTCTTCAGGTGACTGAAAGGATTTGGTGAATAAGTATATATAAAAGATGTAGAATAGCGCCTGAGATCTGTGAAGTGCCATGTCTGCCTAATGTCTCTTAAAATAAAAGGTAAAAAGGGCTGGGGATATAGCTCCAAGGCAACACCAAAAAAACAAAAACAAAAAGAAGAACCATGAGTCTCGAAGGGCTCCTCTCCCCTTTGATTATTCTTTTTTTTTTTTTTATGGTACTGGGGATTGAACCAAGAAGCATTCAGCCTCTGAGCTAGACCTACAGCCCCCTCTTTTTTTGAAACAGGCTCCCACTAAATTGCTAAGGGTCTTGCTAAGTTGCTGAGGCTTGTCTTGAACCTGCCATCCTCCTGTCTCAGCCACCCAGGTACTGGGATTACAGACATGCACCACTGTGCACAGCCCCTTTGATAATTCCTCTCTCCTTCCCTGGATCTCGGCTCTTACAGTTCCCAAATGTCTTATACAGTATGTCCTGCGGTTCCTGTGACCTCCAAGGCCTCTGCTCCCCATGACCTTCAACAGATGACCTTGGCCCACACTCTAGGAGAAGCTGGGGCAGTACGAAAGGAGTTCTCTCACTTGCAGGAACTCCTTCTCTATCATCTCTGCTATTGAAGTGCGTGAAATGCCCTTGCTGCTATCCATCTCCTTCCAGCTCCTCAAGGATTTAGCTCCTGAAATTACTGCCCTCCTCCTCCTCCTCGGTCAGCAAGCTTTCCCTACTGGGCTCATCCATCCTTAAACTTCTCTAGGTTCTCACAAACTCACAACCCCTCCCCAGCCCCTGTCTCATTTCTTTGCGGCCAGTCACAGTGAAGTTTGTTTAGAGCAGCTGATGGTAACTTTCTTCACTTCACAGTTGGCCCTCCATTCTTCCCTCTTGAGTCTGTGTGTCCTTCTCTCTGTTCATTAGCATAAGTCACTCTCACAATGGATCGAGACCCTCCCACCCTCATTCAGCTTGACTTTGCCTTTCTTTGTTTGTTGTGGTACTGGGGATTGAACCCAGGGACATGACAGCACCAAGATACAGCCCCGGCCCTATTTTAGTTTTTTTAAATTTTGAAACAGGGTCTCACTAAGTTATTGAGGGGGTTGCTGAGTGGCTGAGACTGACTTTGAACCGCCATCTTATTTGACTGCATCTGTAAAATATCCTATTTCCAAATAAAGTTTTATTCACAGGTATGGGATCTTGATATATCTTGGTAGGAGATGATCCTGTTTGAATGTGCCCCCCTCCAAGGTTCATGGAAGTTTAATCTCTAAATTCACATGGTGATGTTATCTAGAAATGGGGCCTTTGGGAAGTAATTCAAGTAAGATGAGGTCACGAAGGACCCCAGGGTGACATTATTGGCTTTATTTTAATTAATTAATTAATTAATTAATTAATTAGTTTTTTTGGTTCTGGGAATTTGAACTCACAGGCACTCTACCTCTGAGCTATACCCCCAGTCCTATTTTATTTTTTGTTTTGAAACAGAGTCTCATTAAGTTGCTGAGGGACCTCACTAAGTTCCTGAGGCTGGTCTCTAAACCTTCTGCCTCAACTGCCTAAGTAATGGGATTATAGGCATGTGTCACCACACCACGGTGGTTACCTTAAATTTGCATGGAAAAGGGGCATGAAGGAACCTTATAGGGTGATGGAAATATCCTACATTTTCCCCCAGGTGCTTGAATAAGGCAGGAATATATGGAAGGATAGATAGATAGATAGATAACCACTGAGTTAAATACTTAGTAGAAGTATGGTTTTCATATTTTAGTATTTATCTTATACTTCAATTTTAAAACACCATGCTTTTTATCCTGGCATTAATCTCTCATTCATACCTCAATCATACTAATGACAAGATGAAAGTAATCATTTTTAATATTGTAGTTCCCTCAATACCCATATTTAATTAAGTTTATAGGCCATCAGAGCAGCAAGGGAACTTAGAGATCACCAATATTTGCCCCCCCTCAGAAAACCGACCAAAGAAGTCTGGAAGGAGAAAGAGAGTTAGAAGACACGGTCCCGTTCCCAGGACGCAGAACTAGTCTAACGCAACCTCCTTCACACCTTCAAGTCTTACACAACGCTGCTCAGAAAGATTGTCTTCCCCATTCTCCTGTAAGTGCGACTATAGCTTGAGAATGTGACTCTGGCAGAATGGATCCTATGACCATGAACAGCCCAGCAGATTTCCTTCAAATAAAAATGAAATAAAATAGAAGTGCACCCTGGAGTTGGCGGGAAGGGCGTCCAGGAGACGCTAAGATTCAGAGCAGGGCGCCCGCTCTGCCTCTAATAAAGCTGTAGTGGCCGCTGAGCCTGCTCTGAGGGTGAGGAATGAGGGCGAGACACTCCAAAAGAACGTGGACTGCTCCTGCCAAGGAGAGAGAGCATTCATCTCAGCCGCAGGCCCGCAGACATTTATTCTTCCAACAAACTCGTGCAACAGTCGACAAGGAGTTTAAGGCTCAGAATGACTGCTAACAGCAATGTAGGTAAAACGAAGTGTTTTCACTGAAAGGTAAAGTCAGGCCACATTTAGAAGAGATGTGATACACCGCGAGATTCAGGAGACCTCTGATCCAAATGGCAGGCCAGATGTCATACCTGTGGATGTGTTACATCCCAATGTGATGATACACCCCAATGTATCAATTATTCTCGCATGGCACCTACGAAAAATGCAATCTCCCTCATTTTAGAGCATTTGTCCAAAACCACACAACAGGTCGTTGAAGAGAGCTGGTTTGACTCAATGCCTGTGACCTTTCAGGCTGCCTTTTGGAATAAAGGTGTCCTATACTAGGGCCGGGCGTGGTGGTGCGCACCTGGAATCCCAGTCAGTTCTTGGAGGCCGAGACAGGAGGACAGCAGATTCAAGGCCAGCCTTGGCAATTTAACAAGGCCCTAAGCAACTTAGCAGGACTTTGTTTTAAAATTAAAAATAGAATAGGGCTGGGAGTGTAGCTCAGAGGTAGAACGAGACTGAGTTCATTTTCCAGTACCACAAAAAGTAAAATAAAATAAAACAAAAATAGTTCCAAGGGACACAGACTAAGTCCAATATCCCCTCATTCATTCCCTAGTACAACACAGTGTGGAATTAACTTTGTACTTGTTTTGTTTGGTGACAAGAAGAATCAAGTTCTTATGTTCCATAATATCCTAAAAAACCAAAACCTCTAAATTAAATTAGTGTTATTTACTTAGGAAGCTGAGACAGGAGGATCACAGGTTTGAGGCCAGGACATAGTAACTTAGTGAGACACTAGTGTTTCAATATTAAAAAAGTAATAAAAGGGCTTGGGGTTTAGCTCAGAGGTAGAATACCCTGGGTTCAATCCCCAGTACCCCAGAAAAATTATTCTTACTTAAAAATAAGTGGCAATATTATAAAAATGTAAATTCTCAAATTAATTTATTAGCAGAGATTTTTGTTTTGTTTTTGAGATAGGGTCTCACTATGTTGCTCAGGCTGGCAATCTTCCTACCTCAGCCTCCTAATGAAAACAATGTATATGTACAATAAAAAGCTGAAAAGACAAGTTTGAAGTCTACCTGGGGAAAAAAAAATAAAAGTGATGGAAGGAAGTGGCATGACATTTAAAAATGATACAACAAAGAAGAACTTATGCAAGATAATGCACTTTCTAAGGCTATGATAATTAAAGCAGTATGGCACATACTGGTATACAAAGAAATAAGTGGAATGAATGGAATGTCCAAGTAAAGACAGTAGTAAACTGAAGGATGAATTTAGGATACAGATGGCTTTCAAGTCGGTGGAGAAAAAAGAAGAAAGAGTATTGGCTATCGATTGGAGAAAAGCAAGGGTGACGGCTACAGTTTCTTTGAACACAGCATATCAGGGTATTTGCACAGGTCACATACCCAGTTGGAAGTTCCTCTCTAACTTCCAGATGAAGGCGTGAGCTTGGAAAGCCTGGCTTCTTTGTATCATGTGACCCTCTCCCACTTCCTGGTGAGAGCTGATTGGGTGGGGGGAAAAAAAGCTACGGACACAAGAGACACCAATCCACAAATTACACTTGTTTTTCTCTCAAGATTCCATTCATTTTTTTTTCCAGATAGACTTCAAAAAAAAAAGCTAATATCTTTAGCATATATAAAACAGTTCTTACAAATGTGAAGAGATGAACTTCCTGGGAAGTAGACGGTGGACATAAACAGGTAATTCAGAAAGAAGATATGAAGTTGGACACTGTGTCTTTAGGGGAATATAGCGATCAATACTAGGCGTTAAAACATGCACACCCTTTGACTTAGTAATTCCACTTGTAGCAATCTATCCGAGGGAAATAATTACAGGCATAGCGGAGATTTATGCGCAATGATTCTCATCACAGGATTATTTATAATAGTGTAAAACTAGATCAAGCTAAATTTGATCAACAGGAGGAATAAATTAGATCCAGGGGCGGGGGGCCCTTAAGTCATTTGATGCTATCTTTTTCAGAATATCTTAATGCCATGAGAAGTACTCATGAAATAATATGAAGGAAGCAAAATGTGTATAACTAATAGACAATGTGATCACATCTTTGTAAGAAAAAAAGAGGTGCACATACAGAGGTGGGTGAGAGGAACATACCAGGTCCATTAGGACGTAATTGAGTAATTTTCTATACTGTTCTGTGTTTTCCAGTTTTTCCTTCATGGACAGGTATACATTTTATAATTAGAAATATTACATATTAGAGAGAGAGAGAGTGTTTTACTGGGGATTGAACCCAGGGAAATTCTACCTCCAAGATATACCCCCAGCCCTATTTTATTTTTATTTTGAAACAGGGTCTTGAAAAGTTGATGAGAATCTCACTACTTGCTGAGGCTGTCCTCAAACCTGCGATCCAATCCTCCTGCCTCAGCCTCCCAAGAACTGAGATTACAGGTGTGCCCCACCAAGCCCAGATCAACAGGGTGCATTCTGATGGGAGGGTGTTATTAATATATTGAGCAAAGAAAGAAAAATGTCATAATTATAAAATGATGAGAAGTCTCCCCTTAGGACCGCAGGCCTCCTAGTCTGTGCAGCCTCCTGGCCTCCTTCTTGCCTTGCCCAGAGCCTGGGAGATCCTTGCTCAGCTGGGCTGCTCTCTTGCCATGACCCCTCAGCCTGGGAAAGCCAGGAATTCCCTTCTTTGGGGCTTGAGATTCTCATGTTGCATTTATAGGAAAGGAAAACTATTGACTTCAAACCTCAACTCACCCGGCAAGTGATTTTTGTTGTTGGTGGTGGTGGTCGTGGTGATAGTGGAGATTAAACCCAAGGGCATTCTACCTCTGAGCTACACCCCCAGTCTTTTTAAATGTTGAAACAGGGTGTCATTGTGTTGCTGAGGGTCTCATTAAGTTGCTAAAGCTGTTCTTGAACCTGCAATCCTCCTGTCTCAGCCTCTCAAGTACTGGGGTTATAGGCATGCACCACCACACCCGGCTCTAGCATAGGATTCTTGAAAGGGCCACCGTGGAGCCCTGATTCTAGGAGTGGGGGCTAGTATGCTGCACCCCTGAATCAACAGGAGGGGTGCCATGCTACAACAGCTCACCTACAGCGTCCTTTATCTGGATGCAGCATCAGGGCTGGCACAGGCCAGACAGATGGACAAAGGTCCCACAGCTGTTCGCCAAGGGGAAGAGACCTCCCAGTTCTCTTGCTTGTTTAGGAGAAATCAGCCATTAACATGCTCATCTTCTTGGGTGTGAACTTTAAATAAGATGTTCTAGCTGAAGTGGGTAGGGGCAGCTCTTCTGCTGTGACTGGGAAGAGAATCATCGTGTAGGATGCTGCATCTGCCAAACGGCAGCTCTGGGAGCTGCCTTCACGCAAGTGAGACAGAACAACAGGGAGAGCCCGGAGGAGCCCAGCTGGAGGAGGCTGAGGGAGCTGGCTTTGGCAGCCTGCGTGATGCTTCTTACTCCCGTTATGTGGATGGCTCGAGCTGGGGCTCGGGCTCTGAGCACCCGAGGGGCAGTTGACAGCAAGAGAGATTGTGGAGCGTCTGCTCACTAGGCTGGTCCTGCTGTGCACGCCTCACAGGTCTTTTTTGTACAGAAACTTCTTGCTATACAATAAAGCACCCCTTGCACTTTAATATATGTACAGATCACCTAGGCATCCTATGAAAAGGCAGATTCGGACCGTCTCTCTGTCTACTACCAACAGATGGTGTTGGCCATGTCAGTCTTACCTGGGGTTCTATAATATAAGATAGTTTGCTTTAATCTCAGATGTTTACCTGGTAAGTGCAAAGTCGCGGAGTATTCACTGATCATCGGTAAATTATGATGGAAATGAGAAGGAACGGAATCTGGTTGTTACCCGCTGGCCCCCTCCTGTCCAGTCCATCGCCATGTGTAGGCCCAGGAGGCTGGCACCTATGGGCCGTAGGTCCCCATAGATGATCGGAGGATGGGAAAAAGGAGAGATCAGTGAATTTCACTATTTGTGTTTAATTTGGGGGCAGTTGTTAGGTCCCTCCATGGTGCCAGCTCTCACTGGGCTCTGGTCACACGATGTCCTCCGCTTGTCCCTTCATTAGGCCAGCTTCCCCATTGCTGGTCTCTAGGTACCATGATATCGCTTGTTTCTATAATAAAAATGTCTGGGGGGGGCAGAGAGGGGTACTGGGGACTGAACTCAGAGGCATTCTACCTCTGAGCTACATTCCCCAGTCCTTTTTAATTTTTAAATTTTGATATTGCCTTGGTTACTTTGAAACAAGGTCTTGCTAAGTTGCTGACCATCTCTAAATTGTTGAGGTTGGCCTCGAACCTGTGATTCTCCTGTCTCAGCCTCCCAAGTACTGGGATTACTTACAGGCATGCGCCTCCATACTTGGATTTCATAACCTTTTGAGCTCACTCAATTGATTTTTCCCCTCCCATGGCCTAATCTTGAAATGATTCTTCTAGATGAAAAAAAAAAAAAACTAGAAGTGATGAACCCATGTAGATGCTAGAGGGAGGATTCTCCAAGAAGCTCGAGGGGTGCTGTGCAGACAGAGGCTGTTCCCACAGGACCAAAAGCTCCCCCAGCCTCTGCCCTCTCACTCAGGTTTGGGGTACAGGGCCCCAAAATGAAGTGCTTTCAGTTAGCTTCTCTGGAGAACTTTAATAAAGGCGTTCACTCTGATGTCTTCATAATAAAGTGCTAATACTAAGAACTGCTTTGGCTCTTCTGGATCTTTTGCTTTTCCATATAAATTTTAGGACCATTTCTTTTTCTAGTTCTGTTAAGAATGACGTTGGTATTTTAATAGGGATTGCACTGAATCTCCATTGCTTTTGGTATCTATGGCCACTCTGACAATGTTTATTCTGCCTCATCAAGAATATGGGAGGTCTTTCCATCTTCTAAGGTCTCCTCCAATTTCTTTATCCAGTGTTCGAAGGGCCATTTAATTTATTTCATCTGTAGAAACCACAGAGTAACTGGGAAACAAAGAGGACTTCAGATAAGTGAGGGGAGACACTAGTGGAAGAGTGGAAGGGGACGTAGGGAGGCGAAAGTGGAGATCTGATGATGGGAATGGTTCACATAACCCCATGTTCACACAGGAGCCATCAACATCAATGTTAACACTAGGTTTGGGGGAGGGGGGCCAGGGCAAGGTGGGACTTGGAGGGGAACACACGAGTGACTGCTGTGTGCATGTATGATTCTCTCCTGCCGAGCCTCACTATGAGGTATAATTACAATGCACCAGTAAAATATAAAGATTAAAAAGTGCTCATATATATATAATGCCTTTGGTAATTATCTGTACTTAATGGGAGATAATGGTCTGCCTAGCAATCCTGTCTTAGTTGGAGTAGAGGGAAAAAATATAAATATATAAATAATATAAATCAATAATATAAACAAATAAAAATTATATACAATAATATATAGTATATAAATATATTATAACTAATATAATAAATATTATATGTATATTTCATTCTGCTCCAAATCACGACCTTACTTGACTTCCCAATAAAACTGACTGCTGCCGGGACTTTTCAAGCAAGTTCCGTGATTAAACATATTCACATCCAAAGCTCGATGGCAAATAAACTGAGAAGAAAGAGAGCCTTCCTTCGGTCACATTTCATTTAAAAATGGCCATTCTGTTTCCGGAGCAAGAACAAATGGGAAAATCGCTGCATGCGTCTGGGGCCGGGGGAGACACAGGCCATCTGGCCCTGTTAGCGGCTGGACCCCCTGCACCGTGCCCAGCGGACTGAGACGCAGCTGCCCGGGCTGCTGTCTGGGCTCCTCTGGGCCCCGGCAATCTCTAGACGCCCAAGGCTTGCCGTGTGACCTGGGAGCCATTAATGAGAAAATCGAAATGCCCCTTGTTAGTTGACTTCCGTCTGCTCTCCAGGCCTCTACCTGGGAACATGGAGCCGGGACGTGAGGTCAGCGGCCCCTGCTTGATGGACATCCTTGTAGCGTGTCTGCGGTCACCCAGCCCTCCCGCAAAGGATGGTGGGATGCGTGGGAGAGAAAGGGAACGGGCAGCATGAAACCCGGCTCCTCAAGGTGTGGGCCTGGGAGCAGCACCGGGGAGTTTGCTGCAAATGCGGAGTCGCTGGCCTCACCCTAGACTTCCAGCATCAGAATCTGCATTGGGGTAAGGGCCCCCAGGTGATTTTTGTGCATACTCAAATTTGAGAAACATTACTGTAAGTTGGCAGGGCTTCCATCCCAGGCATGATTTGTGATTTTACCCCCACAGGGGACACTGTTGTTGCAAGGGGAATTGGGGAGGTAGAAGGTGCCCTGAATAGAGATCAGAAATGCTGACCAACATCATGCAGGGTACCGGAACAGCCCTCATCAAGTGAAGTTTTATCCAGCCCCAGTTGTTCACAGCTGAGGTCAAGAGCCCCCAGAAGAGAAGGTTCCATTAGGAAAAGGAAGAATATCCTGGGATCTGCCCCATCCCCGTCTCCCTCGTGGTTCAGTTGGAATTATTGAAACATGAATTTCCACAACATGCCGAGGCGACACTGCCAACAGATGTCTTCTTGCAGCACTTGGTCCCAGAAGGCAGGGATGGTGCCTTCCATGTCAGAGTAGCGTCCAAGTCTAAATTATGAGCAGATGCATTATCCTACCCCACTCCTCCATGCACCCCTTTCCTCCCGGTGTACCCTGCTGGTCTCTGTGGACACCCAGCACGATGCTAGGGCCCCCAGGCTGTGTGCAGACATAGCCCCTGGGCTTTCCCACAGCTGGAAGGAAACTGTTTCTGCTCAGTTTATGAAACACCTCAGTCCAAGCGCTTGCCGTAAGTAACTTGTGATTGGAGTGATCAGAACGGGCTTCCATCCTGAAGCCAGATTTTTGGGAGTCATGGGTGCTGAGGACCCTACTTAGGGCCAGCTCATGGAGGAACCAAGACAAGATCCTAATATCTAATCAATCTTTATCTTTTGAATTTTTTCTTTTTTTAAAGTTTTATTTTGTTTTTAATTGACATACGATAATTGTCTTTACTTATGAGGTGACAGTGTGATGTTTTGATATACGTGTTTAATGATCAAATCAGGGTATTAAGCATGTCCACCACCTCAGACATTTATCATTTATTTGTGGTAAGGACATCGAAATTCTCTCTTCTAAGCCAGACATCATGGAGCATGCCTGTGATCCCAGTACTTGGGAGGCTGAGACAAGAGGATCACAGGTTCAAGGCCAGACTCCACAACTTAGTGAGATTTTGTTTTAAAATAAAAAATAAAAAGGGCTAGGGGTGTAGCTCAGATTTAGAATGCCCTTAATTCAATCACAAGTACCAAAGGAAAAACAAAACAAAACAAAACAATTCTCTTCTAGTTATTTTGAAATATACAATATAATACTGTTAACTATAGTCACCCTACTGTTAATAGAACATCAGAACTTGTTCCTTCTAACTATGACTTTGTACCCATTAACTAAGCTCTCTTTCTCCCACCCTTTGTAATCTCGGTAACCACTGTTCTATTCTGTATTTCTCTAAGATTAGGGGTGTGTGTGTGTGTGTGTGTGTGTGTGCACATGTGTTGCTAAGGACTGAACCCAGGGGCATACTACCTCTAAGCTACACCCCCAGCCCTATTTTATTTTTGCATTTTGAAACAGTATCTCACTAAGTTGCTGTCAGCCTTGCTAAGTTGTCAAGGCTGGCTTCAAACCTGCGTCCTCCTGTGAGATCAGCTCTTTCAGACTTAGTTTATTTCACCTAGCATAATGTTCTCTGAGTTCCTCTATGTTGCTACTTAAAATGACAGGAGCTCATCTTTTTTCTGGCTGAATAGTATTCTGCTGTGTATTTACACCACATTTTCTTTATCCATTCATCTGCTGATTTACAGCTAGTTTGATCTCATCAATTTCTGCTGATTCTCCCATCTTGTATCTCAGTTCTAACCCACTTCCCTAAGTCTACTCCAGTCATCTCTCATGGGACCATTCAAATCTTCTGCCTAGTATTGTTCTGCCTTCTGCCTCGCTATTCTCTTTGTATGATCACTATAGAATGAGCAGACTAATCTTTCTAGCATATGAATCCATTCACATCATTCTCTTGCTCAAAAGCACTTAAAGGCTTCCCACTACCCAAAAAGAAATGCCAAACTCCTTAGTGTAACATAAAATATGATCCTGCCTCCATCTCCTGTCACGACACCTGCCCTAGAATATCCAAGTGCCACATACAGTCCTCTGCAAGCCATTTTCATGGGTGTGTCTACATACCGTTCCATGCTTTTCCTTTTTCCTAGGATAAGTGTTCACCTCGAGCATTTACTCCTGTGGTGCAGCCTCCCCAGGTCCTTCTTACAAGTGAGATTCCGCCACTGCTGTCTTTGCAAGCGCAGGTCTGCATCACAGCAGGGGGCAGAGTTCATTGCCACTGCCCTGCCTGCACAGCCCTACTTCTCTTAGACTCTGAGACCCGTGCAGACAAGAACTAGGCTTCCTTTTTCTTTGCATCTCTATCACCTGTCCTAGCTTCTAATAAATGAGTGACTCAAGAGATACTTGTTGAGTGCGGGAAGCAGCTGAGGAAGATGGAAAAGGCAACACCAAATGGAAGAGGGTGACCCAAGGTTGCAGAGCAAAGCCAGACTGCAGAAGTATGCAGCGTGAGGAATGAAGGACGCTCCAGAGCTATCCAAACCTAAATGATAGTGTGATTGGTGGTAGGGAGCCAAAGGTAAGTCAGAAGGAGATATAGGTGTAAGGTAAAGGACTGTGTGTGTGTGTGTGTGTGTGTGGTGTTACACTGTTATTTTTATTATTATAGTGTTATATTTATTATTTTAGAATAATAAATATTGTCAACTATAGTCAGGTATAGTTAACGGTATTATATTGTATATTTCAGAATAAATAGAAGATTTATTTATTTATTTATTTGGTGCTGGGATTGAATCCAGGGGCATTCTATCTTATATCTCTAAGCTACACTCCCAATACCCTATTTTATTTCTTATTTTGAAACAGAATCTCTTGCTAACTTGCTGAGGGTCTTCCTATTTTGCTAAGGCTGGCCTCCAACCTGTGATCCTCCTGTCTCGGCCTCCCAAGTGGGGGGATTACAGGTATGTGCCACCATGCCTGGCTAAGTGAAAACTAATTTGAAGTTGTTGTGTGATATTTGTATAGAGCTATCCATCAAGAAGTTGGAAATGTGGGGACCGAGCTAGGGCACACCAGCTTAAGGTATAGATTTGAAGCTGGACATGGTGGTACACACCTGGAATCCCAGTACCTGGGAGACTGAAATAGGAGGATCACAGGCTTGAGGCCAGTTTCAACAATGTAGTGAGAACCTGTTTTGAAATAACAAATCAGATGGGCTGGGATTGAAGCTTGGAAGGAGAATGCCCATGGGTTCAATCCCCAGTGCCCCCCCCACAAAATACATACATACATACATACATACATATATAAATAAATGTATGTAGATTTGAGAAGAGCCTGCTTCCTGCCTGGTGGTGAGCATGAGACCGGTGAGAACACATTGATAAAGGTCAACTGTAGCAAAGGACCTTTGTGGAATGTGTAATTTTCAGTTGTGGGACAAAGGGAGGGGATCCCATGAAGGAATGAGATCTATTGGAAAGGCATAAAATGGAGATGGTGTTCACACCAGGAGATCAAAGGAGGAAAAAGCTCAACAATAGGAAGATGGTTAATAGCCTCAAACACAAAAGAACAAAGAGATTCAAGATTAGGGGAAGCCATTGAGTTTGGTAATTAGGTGTGCACTGGTGCTCAAAGGCTGGGTTATTGCAGGAACAGAAATACTGTATTAGTGACTTCAAGAAGAAAAATGGCATTTTGATCTGCTGTGGACTTTGACGGTTTGAGCTTTCTGCGGTGAAGCAGGTCTTGCTACTGATAATATTCACAGCATAGGTACTGGCTGAGGGTCTCTGCAACTGGGGAGATTGAGTGACTGAGAGACTGCACCACTGACCGGCCCACTGATATTCCAAAGATGAAGGCAAAAGGAGCGCTGTCTACCTGGGCCTGAGCTCACTAGAAGAGCTGGCGCACCTTGGGAGGGTAGGGTCAGAGAACCAGGGTGAGCTGGGCCAGGCTAGAGCAATGGCTCCTGCAGCCACTCTCTCCTTTGCAATGCTGGGGGAGGGGGTAGGGAATGGCAGGGGTGTATCCAACCCAGGGCCCCGCCATTACCACTGAACTGAGCCACACCTCCAGCCTCTAAGAAGCAATTCCAGTTTTCCTGACTAGTACCAACTGTGGGGGGCGGGGGTAATGAATTCCATATATTTTCACATTTCCCATAAGCACTGGCATTTGGAGAAGTGGGCAGTTCTTATTTGCGTGGTCCTGAGCACTCATGGTCTTCAAGTGATATTTGTGTGCCACTCAACCCTTGTCTTCGCCAGATGGAAGGACACGAACTTCACCAACTTTCACCCCACCTGTTGATTTCATGTTCCTTATGAGTTACAGCACTTTCTTCTCGGCGTGTGGTAACCAGAGCCACAGAGAGCTTTCTAGCTGCCAATGAATAATAGTCATGAAGAAAGGAGAGCTGAGAGTGGTGGCACATGATTGTAATCCGAGTACTTGGGAGGCCAAGACAGGAGGATTGCAGGTTCGAAGCCATCCTCAGTTACTTAGTGAGGTCCTCTGCAACTTAGTGAGACCCTGTTTCAAAATAAAGATTAAAAAATAGGACTGGGGCCGGGCGTGGTGGCACACGCTTGTAATCCCAGCATTCGGGAGGCTGAGACCGGAGGATCCGGGTTCGAGGCCAGCCTCAGCTACATAGTGAGGCACTCCACAACTTAGCGAGACCCGGTTTCAAAATAAAGAATAAAAAATAGGGCTGGGGGTGTAGCTCGGAGGTAGAATGCCCCTGAGTTCAATCCCCAGTACCCCCCCCCGCCCCCCAAAAAATAGGGCTGGGGATGTAGCTCGGAGGTAGAATGCTCCTGGGTTCAATTCCCAGTACTGCCAAAATAAATAAATTAATTAATTAATTTAATTAAAATTTGTCTGAGAGTGTAGCTCGGAGGTTCCATCCGCAGTACCACAAAAGGGGGGGCACGGTGGCACATGCCTGTAATCCCAGCTACTCAGGAGGCTGAGACATAAGGACCACAGGTTTGAGGCTAGCCTTGGCAACTTAGTGAGACCCTGTTTCAAAATAAAAAATAAAATAAGACTGAGGTCATAGCTTGGAGGCAGAATGTCCTTGAGTTCAATCCCCAGTATCATTAAAAAAAATAAAGAGGAGGAGAAAAAAAAAAGATAAAAGAGGACATTAAATTCCATGGTTTATAGTAAGCCAGTCATTACCATGTTGGAAAGCAAAAGAAACAACTTAGTTAGATAATTAAACAACGTTTTTGTTTTCAACTCTTTCTGGTCCTTGTTGGGGTGTGCTGTGCCCATTAATATCTATTAACAGAAGGCCCAGGGAAAGGGGCTTGATCCCTGGGTCCAGAGAACAGCTTCCACTTCTGTTCATTTTGACTCTCCACATGCTTCATTTTTGCCCACTTCAAATCTATTGATTTGAAATTTCTAAGCCAAATAATCACTCTTTAAAAAAAACCAACAGACATTTCATTCCTTGCTTCCTTCCCGACAGTTATCAGACTTAGGAGACCGTGGAAGCTCCTGAGTGATGGAGAGGGCGCTGGAGAGCACTGGATCTACACAAACAGAGCAGCGGTCCTCCCACCAACACCTGAACACCCCCAGGCCGCTCTGCCCCACCACTTCCCGGAAGGTACAGCTACTGGCATTGACAGTTCCCTTCAAAATGCTGACCCATCAAATCCATACCAGAAATAAGGTCTGTGGTGACACGGAGGTGGGGGTAACATCCTGCTCAAAGGCCTTTGTGCAAACCCGGCACATGGCCACTCTGCCAAATAATCCTATACGGGTGTCTTTACTCTGAAGCCCACTCTAAGATCATGGAATTTGGGAGGTGTCACCTAAGAGGCTCGGGGTCTGAGTCACAAGCAGATAAATAGTTTCCCTTTGCCCCAGTGTGAAAGCTGCAAGATGAAGACAACAAACAATATAGCGCTCGAGGATGATCCGTCAGGTGAAGTACTGTTCTGGTGATGATCCATGATAGGGAGAAATGGAACGGGAAGGTAAATTTATGGGGTGATGCCTAGAGTTTTGCCCCACGGCCAGCCAAAGTTTAATCCTTCTTTGAGAGGCACAGATAGATGCATCTAACTGCTGGGTGTGGTGGTGCGCGCCTGTAATCCTGGTAGTTAGGAAGCTGAGAGGAGGATCACAGGTTCGAGGACAGCCTTAGCAACTTAGCAAGGCTCAGCAACCTTGCAAGACCCTGTTTCAAAATTAAAAAGTAACAAGGGCTGGTGGTGTAGCTCGAAGGTAGAATGTCCCTGGGTCCAATCCCCAGGACCGCAAAAATAAATAAATAAATAAATAAATAAATAAATAAATAAATAAATAAATAAAACCAATAGATTAGCAGGTCTTGGACCTAGTGCAGGGCCGTTGTCTTTGTGAATTCCTGAAGCCTATAGCAGCTACCCCTGCGCTTTCATGCACCAGAGAAAACAGAGCCAGAGAAGCAGAAGGAGCAAAGCGGAGGCCAACTTGGGTGCTTCCAGTTCTTGTGTTTGTTTCCATGTTTGTTCGACTCTTTTCATCAGTGCGAAGAATAAGTTCCTCACAAGATAATTATGTGGTTTGGAAATGAGCAATCTTGATACAAACATGAAATATATATTCTATTTTACTACTTAGGATCTCAAGTGTTAAAATACACAGATTGGGTAGACTGCTAAATATAGGCTCGAAAGGAACTTGGTTCTTTAAAAGGAAAAGACAGGGGAAAGGGGGGAAAAGAAATTGAAAAGAAGAAACACGTGGCCAGACAAAGCCAAGGACCAAGCAAATAAGAGAGATAATATTTCACTTGCTGATGCAGACCGCTGGGATCCCAGAATATTTGGGAAGAAATGATATGATGATATAATTATTTATTAAACAATTGTGTGAAGTAATTATCTAATTATTTGAAACACAGAGGGTGAGAAGTGCCATTAACTAACCAACAATTGTGAAGCAGGTTTTTGAGGCATGCTTAAAAACAAAAAACATTTCTAGTAGGTATACTCAGAATCTGTAGGTACATAGCTACTCTATATTCCTCCCTCCCTGCCTGCCTGCCTGCCTGCCTGCCTTCTTTTATTGTGGTACTGGGAATTGAGCCCAGGGGCATTAACTCTACCTCCAAACTACACCTCAGCCCTTTTTATTTTTAATTTTGAAACAGGGTCTCACTAAGTTGCAAAGGGCTGCACTGTAAGTTGCTAAAGCTGTCCTCAAATTTGTGATCCTCCAGTCTCAGCCTCCTAAATACTGAATTACAGGCATGTGCCACCATGCCTAGCTCCCTGTTCAATTCTTGAGGATCATTTGTGTGTGTGTGTGTGTGTGTGTGTGTGTGTGTGTGTGTGTGTGTGTGTGTTTAAGGAGGTTAATTTTGCTTTTGTTTTTGCGAGGCTGAGGATCAAACCCAGGGCCTTGTATATGCTAGGGAAGCACTTCACCACTGAACTACAACTCCAGCCTTATTTTCAGTTTCCCTTTGGGCCAGGGTCTTGCTAAGTTGCCCAAGGCTGGCCTCCAACTTGCGATCCTCCGCCTCAGCCTCCTGAGAAGCTGGGATCATAGGCGTGAGCCACTGCACCTGGATTAGAATCACTTATGTTTATGTTTTTAAGGAGCTAGAACAATCTCATCCTTGTTTACGTAAGCAAATAATGTACAAATTCATTTTGGGTCCCAGAAATAGAGCAAAGAGAAGCTTGAGTCTAGCTCCTGCCCAGACCTTTGCAAATTTCAAAGCGACGGGGCCCAATTAAATACCGCTTCACCATATGTGCTCAACATGTGGAGGGAAGGGAGGGCTCGTTAATTCTGCGAGGACACATTTCTGAGGGTGCTATTATGCTTTACAGAGCCATTCTCTTCTGTAAACAAAAGAGAATTTTGCATCCTGTTATGGGTCACCAATTAGCTCTGCCAATCTGGGTGGGGGAGAAGTCCTGTTTACTCTCAGAACTTAGCTCTGTCTTTTGGTTTTCTATGTCCCTCCCCCTGGATCTTTCTTTCTAGGTCAAGTTGGTCCATGAAAGAGGAACAGAATAGATGGTATGGGACAAATCCCAAGAGCCTCGGGCCAGCCACGTCACCAACCAACCTTCTCTTTGACCTTAGGCAAGTGACTCTTCCTTCTTTCATTCGTTCGTTCGTTCCTTCCTCCCTCCCTCCCTTCTTTCCTTCCTCCCTCCCTTCCTTCCTTCCACTGGGGATTGACCCAGGGGCATGCTACCTCCAAACTACACCCCCAGCTCTTTTTATTTTTTTACTTTGAAACAGGGAGTCCCTAGTTGCTGTGGGTCTCGCTAAGTTGCTGAAACTGGTCTCAAACCTGCGATCCTCCTGTCTCTGCCTCCCAAGTACTGGGGTTACAGGTGTGGGCCACTGCACCTGGCTAATTACTTAATATGCCTAAGCTACTGTTTCCTCAACTGTGAGACGAAAACAGTAAGATCTACCTCCTCAAGTTGTCTGTGAGCACTAGTAAGATGAAGTGTGTGAAATGTGTAGTCTAAGTCTAAATCCTGGTCCATGTTAGTTCTCTATCATTGAAACCGTTCTCCCTAAAGTAACCAAATACCTAGGCATGGTGGCTTGTAATCTCAGTACTTAGGAGGCTGAGACAGGAGGATCACAGGTTTGAGGCCAGCTTCAGCAACTTGGCAAGGCCCTCTGCAACTTATTGGGATGTCATTTCAAAATAAAAAATAAAATGGGAGCTGGGGGTGTAGTTCAGAGGGTAGAACACTCCAGTACCACCAAACCAAATCAAACTATTGGTACCCTATTTACCTGTTACATCAAATCTGCAGAGTCGAATCAGCATCCACTGGAAACAAAATACAATGAAGGATGGCAGTTTTGATGTCTGAGAGAGAAATAATAGTGGGATTCTGGATACTCTTTGGTTGCATTATGGCTAGGGCTGTTAGAATCCTACCTTTCCCATCTGACCTTCCCCACATGGGATCCACGTGCCGCCGTGTTAACTGGGCTTTGCCAGAAACCCCATTTGAGCACTCTCCTAAGCCGGGTTGCAACACATGGCTGAGCCCTGTGGTTCTCCAACAGTGGTTCCCAGGTCGGCAGTACTACCTGGGAGCTTCTCAGAAATGCCAAGTGCCAGGTCCACCAAGACTTAAGGAATCGGAATCCACGGGATGGGGCCCAGCGATACAAGTCTCGTCTGCCCTCCAGGGGATGCCGACGCAGCCTGGATTTGGAGAACTGCTGCTTTAGCCTAAAGCCCAAGGGACCTCAGATCAGACCCAGGTCTCAGGACCTCGCAGTCCCCTGGCCATGTCCCTGCAACTGGAAGACAAAGGATCCATAAAAGCGATGCCATCTCAACCCACCAGTGCATGCACCGCCTTTGATGTGCCATCTCACACCTTCTGGCCTTCATTTGGGTTTTGACCATTACTGCAGTGGGACCTGGCTGCAGACAGGCGTATCTGGTGGGCAGCTCACCTCTGTTGCACCTGTCAGCTCTTTCTCTCTGCCCCTGGGGTTTTCACTGTGCTACAGGAAGCTGCTCTGCCATCCCATCACAGGTGCAAATTTTAAGTGAGGGGATTTAGCCCCCTCTGACCAAAGGGGTGTGGGACTCAGGGGTAAGTGCTCCAGGCTGGTGATTCCCAGCAAGACTGGGTTCTGACTGTCCACAGTCCTCACAGCTCCGTAGCCTTTGGTTGGCTTTCTGTCCTGTCTTGTATACTTCCTCAACCTTCCACCCCCAAATAAGCTACAGTACACCTGCCCTCGTTTCAAGCTCTGCTCCTTGGAGGGAGGGAACCCAAAGGAAGTCACTAGCCCTTGTGAGCATGGGCTACTAGATGCCCCAGGGTTGGGCCCATCACATCAGTGTCCCTCCTCTGAAAGAAGACCCAGGAAAGAAGGGGAAGCTTATCCTGGATGGGAGGTGGAGCTGAGACTCTCTATTCCCTCCTTCCTGTGACTATCATGGGATGGCACGTGATTTTCAGCTACTATCCTAAATTAATTTTTAATTTGTCTCAGAGTTAAAACCACATGCAAATACAGAAAGAGATTTTTTTTTTTTTTAAGGAATTGCAATAAGAATCAGGAGCCCCTGCTGTGTAACTCCAGGTTTTCCATTTCCCAAACTCAACCCACATGACTCCTGTCTTCAGCTACACACCATTTTGGGTGTGAACAGTTCTGTGTCCTGGTCTGTAAAATGAGAGGCTCAGACTGTAGGCTCCAAGGTCTCCTTCAGCCCCACTGTCTCCGAATCTGTATCTAGAAAGGTGTGCAAATGGCACAGTTTGGAAAAATCCATAGGAAGTGGGGGAAGGGTGTTCTCCAAATCATTGTTGGAGCAGGAGCAGGGCTCTCTCTCTGCCCCCACCCTGACAAACTGAACTCTACAGCGCGAGGGCCTGGGGCATCCATGGTCGGTAACACCCGCCTCTGCATGGAATCGCCCTATGGGAACACGCGCATGAGGAATGTGTCTTTTCCCACACGGGAAAAAAAATAACAGCCTTCAGATCTGCGCCCGCTCTGTCTTCCACCCGAGCAGAGGAGCGAGGAGTTGGTTGTTTCTTTTGCACCCTCTGCTAGAAATGTTTTTGCAGCTCTGTGGATGGGAAATGAGATTTTGAACAATCACCATGCTCTCGTGGAGAATCTTTTTCCTCTGTCTTTATCCCTTTATCATCAGGAGCTTTTCTTTCTTTCTTTCTTTTGGGAGTTCACTGGCCCTGGCTCTCCTGGACTGATGAGGGTGCCCCATTTGCTGATGTCCAATTTGGGGCCCCTTGCTTCTCTCTGCACCTCAGTCGCCCCTGCCTGGACCTGGCTCTTTGCACCTGCCTGGCTGCAGCCCAGGCCTCTGACACCACCTCCCCTCTGGCCCTCTTCCTGATGGATGGCTCCTCCTCTCCCTGCTCGATGATTGCCCCCCGCCCCCAGGATTGTGGCTCCTGGGTGATTTAATATTTATGTGGCTTAAGGCTGCAGCATCGTGGAGCTCACATTTTATTAGACACCTCCGCATTTCTGGGCCCTGGGGTGGCTGGCAGGACCTCTGGGGTCTGCAAGAAAAGAGCAGTGTGGGATGTGGCTTTTGGCCTAAACCCCCTAAACCCCTTCTCTAATTCAGTGCAGATATTGGTGAGGTCATTTGAGAGGCTGGTGAAAATTTATAGAGAGAGACAGGACAGAATGACAATGAGGATGGGCCCTGGGAGAGTCTGAGGACGGGAGGCGTGCAGGAGGCTGGGCTGCAGAAGGCTCCACCTCCAGGCTGCCCTTGGTCAGCAGCTGGACCACAGCCTCTCCGCCACCTGATGCCCAGTGCCTGCGCTTCCGTCCTTGTCTCCTCCCAGAAGAGTGCTCGTGGTGGGACAGGCTCCTGGTGGGAGAGGGGCAGGGGACAGTGCAGGGACCTAGCCCACTCCTCTGGCTCCAGGGCCACCACACGAGAAACAGGCCAACAGACGACCAAACCCCTTGTCTTCAGATACGAACCCACCATCTCCCTCAGTAATTTTCACTCACGTGTGGCAATTCTCACCTCCTGATAATTAGTTAGGTTGGGGGGTTCAGCAAACTGCTCCTCAAAAACCCACTTCCCCTTATTCTAAACTCAGTGGGAGCCAGGATCCCACAACAGCCACTCTCAGAGGATGCCCTCAAGTCCATATTGGAAGGAAACAGCGTATAATTAATCCATACTAAATCCACGGTCCTCCTCATGATGGCCTGTTATAAATGAGATCGCCAAGTGCATTCTCCGGGTGAAGGCACAGGGTTCCCAACACATGGGAGAAATCTGAGCCTGAATATTAGTGAAGGGTGAAGGCTCGTGGCTCAGCGGGTCAGGCTATGGGGTCAGAGTGCAGCTCCACAGGGTTGCCTAACACCCCCGTGCCTCTGTTTCCTTGTTTGTGAAATGGGTACAATGACAAGAGCTACCATGTAGAGCTGTCCTGGGGATTAAAAGAGTCAATAACTGCAGGCCCCACAGCATTTGCCACCTTTGTTATCACGAGTATTACCCCTGTTGTTGCGATAGCATTGTGGCGCTGTAGGTCCGTGGACCCGAGACCCACTCAGCCTGGGGATCTCCAGAAGAAACCCCCATTCCTCTTGCTAGTATCTGGGAGTGGGTGCATCTCAGCCAGAGATCTGAGCAACAGAAGGTGGAATGGGATTGTGGCTGACATTCACTAGTTATTATCCCCATGAGAGACTTCAGAAGAATCTTGGGACGCTCCCTGCTTGGCCACTTCAGCAACTGCAGCTGACCAGCAGAATTCTCCCCCTCCCAGATCCATATCATTTTATCCTTTCTTGTCCCCCGGGGGACTGGCTGGGACATAGGGTCACTAGGTCTCTCCTTCCACTGGTCACTGCAGGGTGCCCATGGTTTTAGTTCAGAGCCCCAAGGCCACCATCCCAGCTTTGCTAGGTGGCCTCCATGTAGTTAGGGTGTTATCTCTTTGGATTGGAGACTCTAGCTGCATCCTTCCAACCTGCAAAGATGCCCGCCAATCATTCCTCCTATTCCTATACATGCACAGCGTGTCTCCATCAAGAAATGGGGTCTGTTGGCCGCCCCGTTGACGCTGGGCTGGCCCTATGACTTAGCTTTATCTAACAAGGAAACAAAAGCAATGCTGTACTGAGTCTGGGGCTCAGCCTTCGCAGGTTTCTGCTTTCGTCCTCTTGGAACACTTAGGAAGCTGAGCTGAGTGGTTGGAGACTAGCGGAGAAGCCTGTCTTCCCAGGGTCTAGATAACCTCAGCCCCCAACCCTCCCACCAGCCGAATAAAACCACAGGAATGGGCAAGACGAGCAAAAGAATCATCCAGCCGACCCTCAAAACGGCAAGAAATCAGAAAGTGTGTTTTTAATTCACTAAGTTACAGGATAATCTTCCAGACAGCAAAATAGAGAACTAATGGACTTCTCAGGTCCCCAAACAACCCCCCGCCACGCCCTGCAGTCAGCGCAGGGCTCAGGTTTACACTGTAGGGCTGATAGTGTCACTGAGCATTCATGAGCTCCCAACTTTAAAAGCTGTGGAGGGAACAACCTCCAGGAAGGCAAACACACAGGTACCCAGTGTCATTACTTAATTAGCCTGACACAATTAGAATAGTAATTAGCTTTGAACAGGTTGCACCTTTGCTTCTCTCCTGGGTCGTCCAGGGTCCCTCCTTTAGTAGCAATTCCTGAACTTCTCCGACTTTCCTGGCAAGTCCTTGCCTTCCTTCTATGTGAGCTCCACTCCCTTAACCCTCAAAAGTCCTTGAGCCTGGATCCTGCATCCACCTGCCCGGTCAGGGCTGTGCTCTCTTGATGACTACCAAACACCAAAAAGGAAAAATTTCCCCTGAGTTCCTGCTGGGTGACGTCTTTCAGCCTCACCTCTCTTCTGCCTAACCTCATCATTCTTGCAATCATACTCTGCTGCAAGATAGGAGAGAAAAGAGAAGGAAGATAATTGTGGAGTTGTTGCTTCTAGCAGAATTAGAAGTCACAGACTAAAAGAGGTGGTGTTAGGATGAAACCCTCATAATCCTATCACTTTGAAAGTAAACATTTGGAGATAATTGTTCCCGGTCTTTATCCTCACATTTAAATACAGTTAAACTGATTTGATCATGGCATACATACTGACTTTTAATTTGCTTATTTCACTTAGTATGTTACAATGTCAACAAATACGCACTGACAATGTCATATTTAATGGGCTGGGGCAGTAGTTTTCTACTTGTGGATGTTCCACACAATTTTGTAAACTGAATCCCTTATTGTTGGTCATATCTATTGCTTTCGGCTTTTCAATATTTTAAACAACACTGCAGATAACACATACTTGGATGCGGGTGGTTTTATGTACATCATTAGATTAATCCCTATCACTGTACATTTAGTTTAGTCTTAGGTGTCCAATGCTTTAAGAAACAGAGCATATTTTTCATGTATCTTTGCAATATCAGTAGTATTTTTTAAGGGAGCAATTCAGTTAAAATAGCATAGTCAGTTAAATTTTAAAATCGCTTTGAATCATATATCATAGGATGACCGATGTAAAGACTGGTATAACTTTGTTAAAAGCCTCTGGTAAACTTGGCATGTTGGTGCACGCCTGAAATCCTACTGTTGGGGAGGCTGAGACAGGAGGACCGCACATTTGAGGCCAGTTTCAGAAACTTAACAAGACTCACTCCTAGCAACTTAGCGAGACCCTGTTCTAAAACAAAAAAACAAAAAGCACTGGGGAAGTAGCTCGGAGGTTTACTAAAGGGACTTGCTTCACAGATGTGGTTCCAGAATGTAACTAGGTTGCTTTTCCGCTAGTAGTTGCTCCCTGGCCAACTGCTTTGGGGCTAAAGGCCCAAATTATTATGTAGCTGAGTGGAGGAAGAGTTTATTATAGTCCTACATCTTCAATAGCAGGTGGATGCCAAGCCCCCATCTAGCCTGTGTGCACCTGCTGAATATGACGTTTCTGGATGCTTTGCCCAGAGCTAAAGACCTTACCCAATCAGATGCTAGGTCCTGTGGATTTTCTCCCACCAGTATATTTCTCTGCACAATTTGATTCCTACCCATATCCTGGTACCAAGCTTCCATTACCTTTTGGACCACTGCAACAGTCTTTTATTGATACCTGTGCTCTCAACGACTCATCTCCCAAGACATCCTAAAATCCAGAGTTTGCTGCCTCCCCACCCAATTGACAGCAATGGTAACAAGAAGATACGCTTTCTGTACTCGGCATTTCTGTCAAATGCATGAATGAACAGGTAAACAATGACCAGAGAACCATTATATCATAGGTAGTTTGGTAGGTACTCAAAGATGGCACAGCTATGGCTCCTTGTCCTCCAGAGACTCAGATCTGGTAAAAAGAAAACTAGGAGTCAGAAAGCAATGTGAGAGGGTTTTTAGAGCCAAGTAGAAAGGTTATGAGAGAGATTTCAGGAGTACCTAATTACCTGGCCAAGAACATCTAACCTGGGACAAGTGATGCATGAAATAATTCTTAAAGGGAAATCACAAATCTGTTGGAGGGAAAGGGAGAGTCCATGTCCCTGCCTCTTTGTGCCTTGATGGAGAGGTCACGCTTCCCAAGAGTTCTGGCTGTCTGTTATCTGATGTGAAAGACCCACCGCATCATATCCGTCTCTCAGTGCCCGATCTCAGCACAGCTGTGCTGGACAGTTCTCTGCAAACTGCCAGCCTCCCAAATCAAGTGTGTCAGGTGCCTCGGCCTCAGGGTTTTGTCCAATCATGTGCAGGTGACAACCAGGAGGCAGGGGAGCACGAGGGTGATGTGGGCAGGTGGCTAAGCACCCTAGGCTCCAGTGGGACAGTCCTGAGGTGGGCACAGAGGACCACAGAGGGTCCCCGGAAGGGCTGATTCCTGCAGGGACAAGCAGCTCATCCCTGCATCCTATGACTGGCCTTCTCTCTTATCCTGCCAAACCTCCCCCATTCCATTGCTTTCACTCCCTGGATCATCTCCCAAGTAAACTCACTGCAGCCTAGTTACGGTCTCCGACTCTGCATTTAGGAAACCTGAAACTAAGATGCATGCTCTATGCTGCTTGTGATTCTGGGGTCCTACAGAAAATCAAGAGCCCACTTGTAGATCAAGGCAGCCAAAGAGGAAAGAGAAAATGAGTCCATCTGGGGTTTCTGTCCAGCTCCTCTTTGTCTGACTTTACATTCCTCCCCTCTCGCCTCGCCCCGACTCCAGCTACCTTGAACTTGAGGAATCCTAGCGTGTTCGCACCACCTCTGCGCTGCCTGCCCTGGAGGGGTTTTCAGATGCTGGAGCGGCTCCCACACAGGTTTGCTTAATGACTTTCTGGAAGAAATCGGAGGTGACAGGAGCACCAGAGAGTATCACAATGTGCCAGCTCCGAATCCCTGCGCCCAGGGCGACCGGAGAAGGACAGGACAGATGGCAACTGTCAGGCCTTTAATTGCACAGTGTTCCTTGGAGGTGGTCAGGGAAGGCTTCGTGTCTGTCCCGTCACTGGCAGAATGGAGGGGAGGAGGGAGCACCTTAGCTTCTCCCTCTGCCCACCCTGCCCCCTCCTCATCAGCCTTTGCAAGACCCTGGTGTGTGACATGGAGAAGCTTTATCACTACGTCAGCATGAGTGTGGACACCCCTGGGTGGCAGGTGGCAGATTGGAGGACATGCCCCATGAGCCCATCAGTGCTGTCTCTTGAGAAAGGTCCACCCCAGGCCCTGTTGGTGACATCAGTGTCTAAACCCCTCGGGCATGCCTGCCCCCCCACACACACCTTGGAATAGCATCTCTGGTTCCTGATTAAGCTCCCAGCACCCAGCACCCATCCCATACCCACGTGAAGGTTATTTGGGCAGAAGTGTGTCTGTAAGGACCAGTCATAAAATAGCCTCTGGCATAAAATAAAGAAGCACCTGGAGTTAGCTAATGGTTCAGAGCACGTCGTGGTTTTACAAGGAGACATTTGCATATCTCATTGGAACCGCCAAGCCAGGATGTGTCATAAAGATAGTGAGACCCCCCATTCTTCAAAAGAGGAAGAGAAATTCCAGAGAGGTAACATGGCATACCCACGGTCACCCACCCAAAACCTGGTGGGACAGGAGAAGGAACCCAGGTCTGTCTCTCTTTATGCTTGCTGGGACCTTAGGCACCTTGTTAATCTATGAGAAAGATTCCATTTTCCTTGGGAGGGAAGTTTGTTAAGACTCTAGGTCCCTGCGCCGAGAGCCTGTCCCAGGGCAGCGCAGGGAAGCATCCATGACTTGTGCACCACTGGAGCTTCGTTCCTTCCTTCCTGCCTCCAGAGGCCCTGGACTCAGATCTCCTACGGCACGAAGGCTCCCTGCTCTGACTGTCACACGTCCTCCTCTAGAAGCTTGCAGAAGGAGCACTGCCGTGTAGTTACACACTCCTTCACTTGTTCACCCAGCGTGCTGTGTCAGTGCTCCTCCATGGCTGGCACTTTGAGAAGCTGAGGAATAGCATGCAGAGAAAGCAGCGAGCATCTAAATTAAAAAGGTAGAGTCTTCTAGCAGAGAGCTGGTGAGAGCGATGGGAGCCCAGAGCCAGGGCCAGCCTCCAAGGGCATGGGGATGAGTCTTTGTGATGGAGAAGAAAGCTCTGGGTTCACATCTGCCCCACCCCCACCCCGTTACAAAACCATCACTATTTCTGGGGACCTGAGGACATTCACTTCCCTGTAGCCCAAGGGAAGATATTAAAGTGTTAAAGTGCCCACTGAATGTTGGAGGATCCTGCAGGCACTTGTGCCCAGGCCAGCGTCCCACCAGCAGCTTCTCAGGGCACTAGGCTGATTGCTTCTTGAAGACCTCAGGGCTTCTAGGGACAGGTCCTAGGGCTCCTGTGACACTGAGCAACTTTCTCTTTCCCAAGATGGGCAGCCCAGGTCTGCACTCCAGTTTGGCTTTCATATCAAACCTAAAACCTAGACTTGTTCACCGAGTGCTCTCTTGGGGTGGGGGTGGGGGGGCAGCAGAGCCAGAGAAGCTGTCACAGCCACCTGTACCCTGCTGGGGGTGTTGGTCCCTACATGGGGAGGGGGAGTCAGGGAAAGGATGATTTTCAGACCCCAGAGGCTGATACTCATGTTCTCTCAATGAGCTGTTGTTTTTGCTTAACACTTCTGACACCTGAATGTGTGGTTTGTTTTTTGTTTTGTTGTGTTTTGCTGACACCACCCAATTTTCAGTTCTCCAGACACCAGCCGGGTGTTTAACAACTCAATTCAATTCTACACTAACTGCCTCTCCAGGAGTTAGGACAAGGCCCACAGCCTAAAGCTACTGCTCCCCTCTTGGGATTCCCGTGGGAGTCTCCAGCCTCCTGCAGTTCTGCCTAACTGACTATACATGGGCCATTCCCACGACCCCCTCTTCAGGCTCCAGAATTTGCTAGAATGGCTCGCAGAACTCAGGGACACATTTTACTCATTGTTACCAGTTTATGATAAAGGACACAACCCAGGAACAGCCAGATGGGAGGGATGTGAGGGCGAGCATGGGCGTGCCATCTCGGGGCAAGGTGCCCTTGCAGCAAATTCACAAGCCTGGGAGCTCTCTGAACCCCACTGTTTAGGGTTTTTACAGGGGGTCCATCATATAGGCATGGTCAATTGCTATGGTGTTTTTCTTGGGGGGCGGGGATACTGAGGATTGACCCCAAGAGCATAGTCTACCTCCGAGCTATACCCCTTGCCCTATTCTATTTTATTTTGAAATAGGGTCTCACTAAGTTGCTAAGGGTCTCAAGGGCTGGCCTTGAACCTACCATACTTCTGCCTCAGCCTCCCAAGTACTGGGATTATAGGCTTGTGCCACTGTGCCCAGATTCTGTGGTGTTTTTGTTTGTTTTGAGACATGATCTGGATATGTTGCCCAGGCTGGTCTTGAACTGGAGGCCTCAAGTGATCCTTCTGCCTCAGCCTCCCAAAGAGCTGGGACTATAGGTGAGTGCCCGTATCTCATCCCCAGATGTTGGGATGGGGGCTCTGAAAGGTCCAGGCATCTAACCTAGACTTGGTCTTTCTGGTGACCAGCTTCCATTCTGAAGCTATCCAGGGGCCCAAGAGTAACCTCATTCAAACAAAAGATGTCTCTCATCACCTAGGAAATTCCAAGGGAATTCGGAGCTCTGTGTCAGAAACCAGAGACTGAGACCAACTAGTAGAAACCCTATCACCCCTATCATTCGGGAAACTATACGGTCTTAGAAGCTCTGATGCCAGGAGCCTGGAACTGAGACCAAATACAAATTTCTTACTGTGTCTCATTCTCCAATCCTTTGGCTCTGACAGGTCTGCTCTCCACATGGACCAGAGAAACCCACCCATTCTGCCATCCTGAACCCCACAGAACAGGACACAAGTATTCTGTATGATGTAGGACCAGTCCTAGGTTCTCAAACAGTGCCATGGGGCCTTGGGGGAGCCATCCCTACTGTGATCCCATCATACCCATACCAAGATGGTATACCAAGAAGCAAGCCATCGGTCAGCAGCTGCTGCGCATGCTGCTCTCTATCGATCAAAAGGCTCTGACTATCACCATCTCCCCTGAACATGGGCTACTCGGGGCACCACGGTGGCAAGTCGACTTCTATTGCCACCCAAGAGGTGATTGCACCAAACACTGCTGCGAGCTTTGGAGCCAGGGACCGGACAGACTTCCCACAAAGTATCAGTGATGGGCCACTCCATCAAATCTCTCCACTAAATTCATGACTTTTCTGAAGTAACGAGACTGGGCTAGCAACGGATCCCATACCATGGAGGTGTGTCACCAAGCCCTGCACAGACATACCATATCCGCTTTAGTTTAAGGCCCTCCAAACCTGGAGGAGCTGGCCTCCTGCTGAATTTCCAGAACAGTCTAGTCTGTACAACGGGAGACAGTGCAAACCTGAGCAGGAGAAAGGGAGGCAGACTGGAAGCTCTCTCCCTTCTGTAGAAAGTGCCCACATCCATCCCGCGCCACTGGAGGTGGGAGACACTGGGGCTGTGTTTATTTTGCAATTGACAAAGAACACAGGAGGCTTTTCAAAAGTTTTGGGAGTTCGTGGATTTGAGCCAAGCTCTAATTACAGTGCATGTTTATTCTTAAAGTGTCCAGATCAAGAATTTATCATTTCACCCAAAGGGACGGACAAAAAGCAAATTGTCCCCAGTGTCTAGTGCCCAGAGTGGCAGAGAGCTGGTAGAAGAACCAGAGAAAGCCCAGAGATGACTCATCTAGCTGGAGGAAGGTAAACACGTTCATGTCTTTTTTTTCCCCCAGCCTCGGTGGTGCTTCTGTCTATTTGCGCCAATGAGACGGGTAACGTTTTAATTAGGAGACTCACTTGTCTTCACTTTTCAAGACAAGTAGGGGGAGGACTGTGGGGTTTGGATAATTGAATCCATAACTCCTGTGGTTGTAAGTGTGCACAACTCATACAACTCATCAATGAGGGTGTGTGTGCTTTGCAGCGAGAGAAGCAAGAGAAGCAGGAGGCGGAGGGGGACGCAGGGAAGGAGGGAGGAAGGGAGGGAAGCCGAGGAAGACAGATGAGAACCAAGGGATCCAGGGAAGAAAGGAAGTGGCTGAGGTCAGCCTGGCAGTGAGTGTGTGAGTGTGAATGAAAGACACACAGAGTAGGGGGAGCAGCCCCTCAAGGCTTGTGTTTGTGCTGAGCTGGGGGGCGGGGGGTGGTCAGAGGAAAGCGGCTGAGCCGTAGCAAGACTGGAGGTTTGTGTATGTGGGAAACAGCTGAGTGCAGAGAGAGCCCAGAATAGGGAGGTAACCTCAGGGCTCTGGCTCTGTGTATGTGCACACATGAGAAGGGGGGCAGAAGGAAAAGAGCGTACTATAGAGAAACAGAGCAAATGGACACTGAGGTTGTGAGTTGTGTAGCACAGGGAGGGTGGGGGAAGAAACAAGAAAAGCTTCTATGCAAAGGAGAAGGCAGAAGTGTGCATGTGTGTGCGAGCTGTGATCCATGTGCTGGGTTTAATGCATGACATCTTTTCTATTTTAACAGTGTATTGTATCTTTTCATTTAAAAGTAATACAGTACATAGTCATTTAAAAATAGGAAGAGACAGAAAATTGAAAAGAGGAAGGAATCAGCCACAGACCTACCTCTCAAGAACAAAAGAAGTAGGCTTTGCATTTTTTTCTTCTTTAAATGTCATTGTAAATCCCACTTAATTAGACTTCTGAATTTGGTGGTGAAATTTACCTGAGATAACTTACAGGAAGCATTTAGCAAAGGGCCCAGCTGAGAGTAAGCAGGCAATACATGCTGTGGTTAGTTTTTTGTTGTTGTTGTTATTGTCTCCTTCTGGCCTGTAGTTTCCTGGGAAAGAAACTTTCTCAAAGGAATACCTTATGCTCAATTAATAGAGTCAGGCAAATAAAGGCAGAGAATGATGAGTTATGAAATCCCTTCCTTTTATACTTTCTCCAGATGCCAGGGGGACACCATGCCCCAGTGGTGTGGTCAGTGCAGCCCAGGAAAGGATGACAGCAGGTACTACTCCTGGGTGGGGGCCTCACCCTCACATCAAGGATTGTCACCCAGTTCCCATGTGCGAAGTAACCCTTCACATTGCTAATTTCAGTTGTTTCTTGGTTGTCATTTTCCAAGACTATACATATCTGAGAACAACTTCATCTTGTCTCCAGGTGTGAGAGAGTTTATCTTGGTGAAAAGTTTCTGGTTTATGAGCACTCAGATTAGGAGACCATATCCCCACTATCTATGGCCCTGGGTACCAGACAGAAGATCAGAGCCAACATAAATTTCATTACTTTGGATATATAATACTTTTGTGATTGTCTTAAATGGCTGAATACTTACTGAGTTTTTTCTTTGTGCATCTATGCTGCTAATCTGGCCAAATGCTCTGGACATGGGACTTTTTTCCGTCTATTTTTGCCTGTAATGGGGCAATCCTGTAATCCTTTTAATCTAGACCATAGAGAAGATCAAGAAAGGAGATTGTACCAACAGACTTACAGTCAACTGATTTTTGACAAAGGAGCCAAAAATATACACTGGAAAAAGGATAGCCTCTTTAACAAATGGTGTTGGCAAAACTGGTTAACCATATGCAGGAAACTGAAACTAAACCCCACTTTCTCACCCTGCACAAGAGTCAATTCAAGGTGTATCAAAGACCTGGAAGTTAGGCCAGAGACCTTGCAGCTACTTGAAAAGGGCATAGGACCAACACTTGAACACATAGGCACAGGTAAAAACTTTCTCAACAAGACCTCAAAAGCACAAGCAACCCTCAGGAAGATCAATACATGGGACTGCATTAAACTGAAGCGCTTTTGTGAAGCAAAGGAAACTATCAAGAACCTAAACAGAGAGCCTACAGAATGGGAGAAGATTTTTGCCAGTTACTCTTCGGAGAGAGGTCTAATATCTAGGATATACAAAGAACTCAAGAAAATCACAGCTAAAAAAACAAATAACCCAATCAAAAACTGGGCAAAGGATCTAAATAGACACTTCACAAAAGAAGAAATACAAATGGCCAATAAATGTATGAGGAAATGTTCAATGTCATTAGCAATCAGAGAGATGCAAATCAAAACTACCTTGAGAGTTCACCTAACTCCAATCAGAATGGCAATCATAAAAAACACGAACAACAACAACTGCTGGCGAGGATGTGGAGAAGTGGGTACTCTAATACACTGTTGGTGGGATTGCAAACTAGTGCAACCACTTTGGAAAACAGTATGGAGGATCCTCAGATGTATGGGAATGAACCCACCATCTGATCCAACCACTTCTGCGACCCAAAAGAATGGAAACCAAACTATCAGACCGACGTATGTGTATCTATGTTTATAGCTGCACAATTTACAATAGCCAAACTATGGAAGCAGCCAAGATGTCCATCGACAGATGAATGGATTACAAAACTATGGGATATATACACAATGGAATTTTACTCAGCCAAAAAGAAGAACAAAATCATGTTATTTGCAGGGAAATGGAAGGAACTGGAAAACATTATGTTAAGTGAGATTAGCCAGTCACAAAGAGTAAAAAAGCATATGTTCTCCCTAATATGCAGATGCTAGGGAGAAGATGGGGTATAAGAGGGTCTCCAGATGAAAAAGGAGAGACCCTCAAAAGCAAAGAAGTTGATTTAACCGAAGGGGTTGGGCGGGGGGGAGGGGGTACACTAATGTATATCAAGGTTATGGGTGAGGAAGGGGGTGGGAATTTGGGGAAGGGGTCAAATGAGAATTGTGAGCACATATATTGTTATCAATTTGTACCTAACAAAGATGTATGCTTACAATGTATGAATAAAAATAAAAAATAAAAAAAGAAAGAGATTGTACCTTGGATTATGACTTTTCCTCTCTCCCTCAATCCCTCTCTCCTTTCCTTCCCTTTTTTTCATACTGGAGATTGAACCCAGAGATGTTCTACTTCTGAGCTATACCCCCAGCCTTTTTATTTTATTTTATTTTATTTATTTATTTTATATTTTGAAACAGAGTCTTGTTGGCTGGACATAGTGGTGCATATCTGTAATCCTAGTACTTGGGAGGTTGAGACAGTAGGATCACAAATTTGAAGCCAGCCTCAGCAACCTCATGAGACCCTCTGCAATTTATTGAGACCTTGTTTCAAAATAAGAAATAAAATAGGGCTGAGGTGTAGCTCAGAGGTAGAATGCCTCTGAGTTCAACCCCCAGTACTACAAAAAAAAAAAAAAAAAAAAAGGAGAGAGAGAATAAAGAAAAGAAATAGATTCTTAAGTTAGCACATGCTGGCCTCGAACCTGCAATCCTCCTATCTCAGCTTCTTAAGTACTAGGATTACAGGTGTGAGCCACCACACCTGGCTGATTATAACTTTTCAAAACCTATTGTGGATTTTCTTTAGAAACACCTCCAATTTTAGCCTTCTCCCATTTTTCCTATTTATAATTTTCCTTCTCTCTCATTTCCCTCCCAAAGCAGCCCTCTATCTATGACCTGTCTGTCTACTCTTTTTCTCTCCTCTCTCCTCTTTCCTCTCTCCTCTCCCTCTCTCCCTAGCATTACCCTCAAAAATTTTTAGGGAACATTCTCAATTCATCATCCTCATCGTGACTAGATGCCAGTTCTACTCTTTACTGGCCTCGTGAAGCCCAGGTAGGAAGGCTGTGAGCTGTTAGTTGTGCCTAGAAGCAGTAACTTTCGGCAACCATGTCTGCCCGTTTCCACAGCACTTCTGAGTCCAGGTAGTTCAGATGGAGTTAGCTCCTCCCCCAGGCTCCTGAGTGGCCACCACAGAACCATAATCTGGCCAATCAGAGTACCCCATGCCCCTCAATTTGGTTTAGTTCTGGGCCAAGCCAAGACAGGTCAGCCAGAATCCCAGACCATTTGCTGGAAATATGAGAAGGCCTCACTTTCCTCTGGGCTTCTAAACTATCAGGATAATACAAGCTGGGGGTTTCTGGGGGCCACATTCCCCTCATATGGCATTAGCCTGTTCAAGAATGAAGTAAAAGCAAGCAGAGAGATGGGTGTGGGAGAGACAGATGGAGAGGAAGATCTCAAAGTTTCACTTGAGCACCCTGATCCTCCTTCACAAGATCTATTTTCTCTACCCTACAAGAGCCAAGACTAGACACCAGAACTGCTGGTTCTCCTAGAGTAAGAGAGGATATTCTCCTGTCCTCACTGACTGGTCGTCTCAGATTTCCTTAATGAATAGAGTTATAAGAAGAGCTACAATACCCAGCATATTTTTTCCTAAGGTTTTTCCTGACTCTACCCCTATGCAAAACTTTTTACATGTGTGCAATCTATACTTCCCAAGATGCACTGTGCCCCATGCCCACATCTTCCTGTTTTCTGGAGTTTGCAGAGAAGAATTAGAAAGTAATGGGCCAGGGATTTGTCACATGGAGAGAGGATGGGCACTCCTTTTATCTGAAGATGACGATTTCTCAAGCAGTGGGCAGTGGGCTGTCACTGAGTTAACGCTGACTGACAGTCCTGCACACACGGATTCCACAGATTTGGCACCAGTTTGCTGTGTTAAAAATCCAATTCCAAGGACGATGGAATGACTGGAAATTCTTTCAGGATTCTGTGAGGAAGTTGACTCTGTCTGTGTTCAGTGGTCCATGAGCAAGTGTATGTCTAAATGTCTTCCTCAGTCTCTTGATGGAAGACGGGAGGAGGTTGCACTGGGGACTGCTAGCTTGATTGACAGCAATCAATGGGGAGGGCCCTACCTTCTTTTCTGTATTCCCTCTTTGAATACAGTCTATTGGTGTGTGTGTGTGTGTGTGTGTGTGTGTGTGTGTGTGTGTGTGGCACTGGGGATTGAACACCCAGGGGCATTCTATCTCTGAGCTAAACCCCCAGCCCTATTTTATTTTTTATTTGGAAACAGGATCTTGCTAAGTTGCTGAGGCTGGCCTGGAACCTGTGAGCTTCCTTCTAAGCCTCCAAAGTACTGAGAGTATAGGCGTGCACCACCATGCCCAGCAGTCTATTGCAATATTTAAAACATGTGCTGACAATAATAACTTAAAGGCCAGGATGGGAAAATATGCCTGTGTTATGTTCTAAAAAAATCCATCGGACCCGCTTTATCAAAGCATTGTCTTTCATTGATCATTATTATTGCTATTATTATTAGAAGCACATTCGAGCGTGGGAGCCTTTTCATTCACTGTTCGTTCTCTCAGGAACACTGGACCTCAGACCATCTCCAGGTGGCCTCTCTCGCTTTATATAGCTCTCTACTAAAACTCTCATCTCCTTAGAGGTGGCTCCAAGGAGGGGTGCCCCTCTCCACCACTCTCCCCTCTCCCTGTCCCCTGATTCATGTGTTTCTTCTCCATCACAATTTTCCATATCTGACCTAAAACATATTTATTATTTGTGAATTGTCTCCCTTGAGACAGGCTATAAATTTTGTTGAATTATATGTTAAATGAGTCTTGTTGACTGTTTAATCCTTTACAAAACAAACACACATGCGCATACACACACACACACACACACACACACACATACACACACAATTTATTTATGGCTTATTACATGCCAGGCACTGTTCCAATCACATGTGTTGAATTTTTTTGTTAAATGGTTCTAGTTTACTGTTTAATGTTTTACACACACACACACACACACACACACACACACACACACACACACTGTGGTACTGGGAATTTAACCCAGGGTGTTCTACCTCTAAGCTACACCCATAGCCCCTTTTTAAAAAATTTGAAAGTGGGTCTTGCTAAGTTGCTGAGGCTGGTCTTGAACCTGTAATCCTCTTGTCTCAGCCTCCCAAGTAATCCTCCCAGGATTGCAGGCCTGCCCCACCACACATGGCTTAGGTATATATTTTTAACTCAGATATTAAGAAAACTCTGTAAGATGAGTGCTATTTCCACTCCCATTTGGGGATGAAGCAACCAGGACTTGAGAAGGAGGCTGGCTAAGTTGCCTGCGGGAGCCTGTGGGCTTTGGCCCCTTCCAGCTTAGCTGCAGGGCCCACTCCTCACCACCTCACATGAAAAGGATCCTCTGGAAAAAAAAGTTGTGTCATTATCCCTGATTGTGGTGGTGGGACTGGCACCCACACAGCTGAGGCCCCAGTGCTGAGGAGCGGCACTCACACGGCCCAAGTCCAGGACCTGATTTCCTAACCGACATGCTGACTCCTTTGTAGACCACTGGTTGCCCACATCCCATGTGCGTCCCTGGACAGAGTGTCCATAATCTCGACTTATGTATGAAGAAACTGAGGCTGAGGAGGGTTGAAGGCTGCATAGCTAATAACTGGCAAAGAAAAAAGCTGTAAGTCTCATCAAAAGAAAGTGAATTATTTTTTCATTTATTACAATATATACATATGTTTTTTTAAATTTATTAAAATTGTGTGTGTGTGTGAGGGGGGGAGAGAAAGAGAAAGAGAGAGAGAGAGAGAGAGAGAGAGAGAGAGAGAGAGAGAGAGAGAGAGAGAGACTTTTAGAATAAGACTGAAAAGAACTTGAACTTTTTGTGTATATGGTACTAGGGATTGAACCCAAGGGAATTCTACCTCTGAGCTATACCCCTAGCTTTTTTTATTTTTGTTTTGAAACAGGATCTCCCTAAGTGGCTGAGGCTGATGTCGAATCTTTGATCCTCCTGTCTCAGCCTCCCAAGTACTGGGATTCCAGGTGTGCACCACCAGGCCTGACTCTAGATTTTAATTCTCTTTTTTCATGAGGTCATGGCTCTCTTTCCTTTGGTGTCTCTGGATTTACCACTGCCACTACTGACAAAGATTTCACCAATAAAAGAGACTGAGCTGTTTCTCTCTACTCTACTTAAAGGAGTCCCGAAGCCTCTCTGAGCTAGAGCACTAGGTGGTATTTTGGACACACACTTTCATTTCCAGATGGGAAATGGATCCTAAGGGAGGTGAACTGTCTTGCTAGTGAGAAGTAGAAATCCAATCCGGGTATTCTTTTTAAGTCATGCTACTTCAGGACACAGCCAGATCAGTGTGTGTTCATAGCACCCAATCTAGAAACAAATAATCACACACATCTTTATCTTTGATGGATTTAGAAGTGAGACAACTATTGCTCTGGTCTCTGACCTTGCACCCCAGGTTTCCAATACTTGGTTTCTAGACTCATCTATCCTCAGTACCATTATTTGGATATGAGTCCCCATCACACCACTTCCTTATACTTCTTGGGTGCATTTTGACCCTAGGGCTCCCCTTGCTCTTGTCCAGAGAGCTAAAATGACCACAGAGTTTAAGGGCCAGGACACAATTGGGCATTGATACTAATAAGTGGACATTTGGGTGTAAGAAATGAGGCACTGAAGACAGGCAAGGTGGCACACACCTGTAATCCCAGTACTTGAGAGGCAGAGTCTTGAGAGGCAGAGTCAGGAGGATTGCAGGTTCAAGGCCAGCCTCAGCAACTTGGTGAGACCCTGAGAAACTTAGTGAGACTCTTTCAAAATAAAATATAAAATAGGGCTGGGAGTGTATCTTAGAGGTAGAATGCCCCTGGGTTCAAGTCCCAGTATCACTACCATTAAAAGGGAAACACTGAAGTTGTTGATATTATGGGAAGATGTCCTTTGCACTACATAGTTCGCTGTTTCAGAATTGTACAAGATTGTTTCCCTAAAGTTCTATCTTGTTGGGGATATGGTAAGAAAGTTAGGGGCTGCTTGCTACCTGGGAGGAGGCTCACCTCCCACTCTGGGATACTGGGAGGAGAAAGTATGTCCGGGGAGAAGAGCATAAGAAATTCAATGGATGTACAGGTGGTCAGTCCAACCCTCCAAGGCCAGAGGAATTCCACACAGGCTCAGATCCAAAGACTTATCATGCTCGGTATGTGTTGCTAAATGTTCTCTAAGCACCTCTCCCTCTGGAACCAATGAACAATAGACAGATGGTCCAGGAGCCATAACGTTGGGGCACTGGCCAAATAGGGTGCCATGTAATTATGAATAACTGAGTAAATATGCTTGGCCCCAACCCCAAGACTATTTACTGTGTTGGTGATAGACTGTAAGATCCACCTTTAGTTCCCCCTTTCCATCTACATCACTGGGAGCTTAGAAAACACTATACTTCACACACACACACACACACACACGACTCAGTGCTCTTGAGTAAGCATTTCTCTGGAGGGATAGAGAGAAATGACCTAAGCTCCTTCGTTGACCTTATTTGGGGCTTCCAATACTGCTCTGTGGGGTCTTCATCAATAGATTACCAAGCCTGTAGGGAACGGGACAGGGACATCTTTGACAATGGCTTTCCCCCTTATTGCTTTTATCACTGTGAACCCAAGATCATGTATAATCAAAGACTCGGAGAGCGGGAAAGACTCTTAGGAATCATCTCAGCCAACACCTGCACTGTCCCACTGAGAAAGCTGAATCCAGAGAGAAAGTCATTTCTCCAAGTTTAGTGACCCAAATCAATGTCTCCTGACATCAAGCCTTTCTCCTCCCCCCCCCCCTTCTAATGACATACTTTCCTGCAATTATTTTGCTTCTCCAGACTACAAAACATAAAAGTAGATGGCAAAGATTTATGGCTATTTCGCTTGCTAATTCAATCTTTTTTTTTAAGACAGTCAAATGCCTCTTTCCCCCTTATTGTTTAGGAGACACAGAAAGCAACAAGAATGGGCTTGATTCCATTTGATATTGTCAATCTCCCTCCACCTAGAGGTTGTCAATGCCCCGGAATTGGGGGCTGGAATTCCAGATGGAGCTGGACAAGGAGATCACCATTTCTGGGTCACCCAGCTGTCCAATGCCCTCGGGTAGCCGCAGCAGCGGGGAGGGTAACCTAGTTTGCTTAGGAAATATTGTGGATGTCCCAGTTTATCGGATGCAGTCCTAGAAAAGTATTGGCACTGTCCTGCTTCTACAGCTCGCCGTGTTAGTCCAACCTGCCAAGGCCCTGCTGCCCCGACAGCCCGAGAAACTGAAACGCAGAGTGCAGCATCTTTGCCCCACATTCAGGCCTCGATCGGCCCCAAGCCTCTCCTTTCCCTTAGAGGGCTGCTGACACGTCAAGGTCACCACCTGAGAACAACAGCACCTTGCTACTTGCAGGGACATTCCATCCGTGTTGGGCACGGAAATGGAGCCAGTCACTAGGAATTCAAGGTTTGCTACCGGGTCAGTCAATTTAGTTGGTTGCATAGGGTAAAACTGAGGAAATGAAAATTTGGGGCAGAACTGCTGGGTTGGGGAAAAGTGAGCTGGGGAAACCTGTAGAGTGGACCTGTAGGTGGGCAGGCACCTGGTTAACTTCTGCCTTCTCTCTGCGTTTTGACTTCTGCACTTGTGAGCCCAGGGCACCCCCAAAATAATGGGGGTTGGAGGTAACTTGGGATAGTAGTTTGAGATTTCAAGCCAGGCATAGTGGTGCATGCCTATAATCCCAGTAGTTGGGAGGCTGAGATAGGAGGATCACAGGTTTGAGACCAGCCTCAGCAAATCAGTGAGACCCTCAGCAACTTATCAAGACCCTGTTTCAAAATAAAATAAGGTCTGGAGGTGCACCTCACAGATCTCCAAAATAGAGTTGTAGGTTCTCCAGCTTAGATACTCAGAGGTTTGAAGAAAAATCTCAGGTGAGGTGTCAGGAGTTGGGGAGGAGGCAGAGGACCACATCTGGAGTGATCTCTACCCTGCAATTCCAGTCAGGGGCAAAACAGTGTCCTCTAGCACCCCTCCCCCCAGCACACACCCCAGCCCCAGGATAGTAAGCTTTCCAGGAAAGAAAAAATGTCTCTCCTCACCGGAAGCTGGATACTTCATTTCCTGTGAACACCGCCGACACAAGACAGAGCCCCTTGACTCCCAGCGCCTTCTCCCATGCTTAGCATGTGCCATGGCACCCACAGGTGCGAGAGAATGGTTTGCTGGATGCATGAATAAATACAGGTTCCTTCTTTTTCCCTTTTATGCCAAAGATAGCTCACAGATAATCCTTCAAAGTGCTGTGTTACGGAGGATAGGAAGGGTGTCACCGACAGGAAACCAAACTTCTCTTGTGTATGGGCATCAGATCCGACAGCCTCCACGTGCCAGTCTGACACACTTACATGAATCTTAGATAGATGAAAACCCGGCACCAAAGCTGAGAAGAGCTGCAGATGGGTGGGAAAGGTTCCCAAGAGATCCAGGGCCAGAAACTTAGAAGCGTGGGTCCTGTTGGGTTGTCATTTCCTTGAAATAGGGGTGCACAGTGTACTGGGGGAGATGTCATGGGCTCTTTCAATCATCTTTTGGGAATAGCTCTACTTCTCTAGTTGACATTTTGAGATCTGGGATCTGGATTTCAAACTGCAGTAAGAAGTAAATGAAAAAAAAAATGGGTGTGTTTTCTGATATGTAAATATGTAAATTTTCTGATATGTAAATAAAATTGTTTGGAAAAAGGACTCAAAGCCCAGGTAAAGTCAGAACTGTGGATCAGGGGACTGAGTCCACCCGAGGGGTACCCGGAGCATGAAGAAAGGAAAGGATCCACAAGGAAGGATGAGCTGTAGCCTACAATGACCAGGACCAGAGCAAAGCCTAAGGGTTCAAGCCCCAGGCGTGACCTTGACCACGTGTCACGACCTTGAGCAACCCTTTCTCTCCATCTCAGGTTCCTCATTCGTAACACAAAGGTGGTTGGATGTGATGAGAGCCAGCTTTCTATTATTCTTTGGCTTGGGGATTATTTTAAGACAAGCTAATGAAGTTTAGATAAAATTAGAACGGTGTGAGTTTTAAAGAACCCACCCTGTTCTCAGTGACAAACCAAGGAACAGAGCGGAATTCCAAGCTCCTTAGTGGATTTTCTTGACAAAGGACTTATGAAACATTTGGTCCTGTGGGCATCAGGTGGAGGAGTGTGGTTAACCTGACCTGAAATACTTAAAAAAAAATAAAATAAAATAATGTCAGTGAGTCACTTCTCTTTTCTCCTGCCCTTTTTCTCTATCTCACCCTCAAACCTTCAAACATTCCCCCAAAATCTAAAGAAAAATCCTGATTTTGATTTCTAAAATAGGCATCCTATGTATATCTCCCAGCCCAATTTACCCTTTAAAGAATGAATAAAGTTTGATGTGGTGGCACATGCCTGGAACCCTAATACTTGGGAGGCTGAGACCAGAGGATCACAGATTCCAGGCCAGCCTCAGCAATTTAGAGAGACACTCAGCAATTTAGTGAGACCCTGTTTCAACAAACAAAACTAAATAAGGGCTGGGTGTGTAGCTTAAAGGTACAATGCCCCTCGGTTCAATCCCCAGTCCCCCTTCCATAAAAAAAGAATAGGTGTAATTCAACACTTTTAATAGATGTCTGTCTTAGTCTGTTTTATGCTGCTATAACAGAATACCACTCCTGGGCATCTTTCCAAAGGAACTGAAGTCAGAATATTATAGCGATACATGCATATCCATGTTTATAGCAGCACAATTCACAATAGCCAAATTATGGAACCAACCTAGGTGTCCATCAACAGCTAAATGGATCACAAAGCTGTGGTGTATATACACACAATGAAATTTTACTCAGCCATAAAGAACAAAATTATACCATTTGCAGGAAAATGGATGGAACTAGAGAATATTATGCTAAGCGAGATCAGCCCGTCTCAGAAAGCAAACAGTTGTATGCTTTCTCTCATATGTGGAAGTTAGATAGGGACTGGGAAACACAAGAGATCTCAGGTAGAGGAGCAGGGACTCCAGTGGAGTGATGGAGGGGGGTTCAGAGGAGGGAGGAGGGGAAAGGAAGGGGGCCGGGGTCCAGGAGGAAATGAAACAAGTACTGGATGCATGTATATTGCTATGACGCTATACCTCAATATGATATATAATTAAAATGCACCAATAAAATAAAATAAAATAAATAAGCAAAAACAAACAAAAAAAACCCCCAGAAATTTATTTTCTCCTCATTCTGGAGTCTGGAAAGTCCAAGGTCAAGGTAGCAACACCTGGAGTGGCCTTCTTATTTTGTCCACACAGTGGTGGAAGGAGGAAGGGCAAGAGAGAAACTCTGTATCCTCACCCTGCAGAGGAGTGGAAGACAGTACATCCATCCCTACAAGGCCTCGTTCCAGCAGCGCCCAGCCATCCCTGAAAGTGGGGCTCTCGTGGCCTAGATATGTCCCACCGGCCCCTCCCCCAACACCGATGCGGTGGGCATTAGGTTCCCAACACATATGAATGTGGGGACACACAGTGAGCCCATAGCAGCGCCTGACTAATCTTTATGCAAGATATTTGAAGAATGGGCTCCAATAGAAACCTGGCATTTTACATTCAGATTAACTCATTTATAAATAAAGTTAATTTCCCCCCAACTGAATCAAATACGCTGGGCTAATCTCCCGAAGAAGAGAGTCATTTATTGCAAACTGATTAATAAAATTAGATTTTCAATTCTAGTATGACTCAAAAGGAACTGTATGCCAGTATCTCCAGTGTCTTAAGCTCTAGTTCCGATAATGGTTTGTTATGGGACTAACCCTCCTAGAGATACTAATTATAACCTCTGGATGAAAGTGGAAAAAATAAACCCACGATTTAAACGCACTATAGGAAGATAAAAGCAGGCAGAAACTGGAGGGTATTTGACCCTTGGAAGAAGAGAACCATGTCTGGTGAGATGGATATTTATATTTCTTTTTTCCCAAGGGAATTCCTCAGTCCACAGGACAGAATACACTTAGAAGTCGAAGAGGAAGCCAAAGTGTCACTGGTCAGAGTCACAGGATAGAGCCTGCTACTGTCACAGGGGCTAAACATTGAAAGGAATATTCTGGAAATGGAGAAAGTAGAACATTCAGAATGTGCACAGAAGCCCCTCTCCAATCCTCAGCTGACCCTTACTGGGAGAAGAAGAAGGGAAAGCCATACTTGCAAAGTTCAAGAGTTGGGCAGAGATTTTTAGCTGCTACTACCTTGAGTCCCACCAAGTTAGAGAAACTTAGCAAACATCTCAGACTTTTGGATGTCACTCCAGAAAGGCCATCTCTTTGCAATGGAATTCACATCTCGGGGCTGTGTCTTAGGGGTAAGGGCCAAATCAAAGGCGCCCTGTCCAACAAAATGCACAAGGAAGCATCCACAAGTTCCTGATCCACCAGAGGTCTAACTAATTGCTGGAAAAAAGCACAACACTCTTCAGGATCCAAAAAACAGAATCCAGAATCTCCATTTGTCACCTCTGATGTTTAACACACGTCAAAGATGACCACAGAGGCAAAGGAACAGGAGACAATGTGACCCATATTTAAGAGGAAAAAATAGCTGATGGAAGCCAATCCATAAATGGCCTGGATTTGGGGATAATAATAAAAAAAAAGGTTTTAAAATATGTAAAGGCATCTTCAGGACACGTTGAATATCATGGGTAAAGAAATGCCAAATTTAAGAAGACATATGGAAATGTCAAAAAAAAAACAAATGCAATCTAAGCGTGTGCCCAGGGACAGTGGAAATGGCGGGGTTGAATCAGAGAAAAATTTTAGAAACACATGAAATTTTAGAACACAAAATTGAGCCTCATAAAACAAACACCAGGGCTGTGATGGAATTAGCTGGTACTGGGCTAGCCTTCCTTCTGTGAACAGCTAGAGAAATAGAAAGAAGAGCTGAGGCCTCTGATTTGAATCGCTGGAAAAAAATGAAGAAAACGAGGATCATAATCCCCTGGGTTTCACTGTTCTGGTTGCATTGTAGGGAGGGGGAGCCAGGCAGAGCACAGTGGGTTTCACAGAGCTGGGGAAAAAGAAATGAGCCCAAAGCTATTGATGTGGCTGGAGTTTACAGAGCAGAGTTTCAGAGTCAAGTGGGCTGTAGGGAGATGTTTTTGTAACCTGTACAGGGACTTTATAGCTTTGGTCAAATACCAAGAGTTACCTGAGCTGAGTGAGACTCTGCAGTGTAGCAGAGAACAGTTCCTTGGAAGTGGCAAAGTTGGCAGAGATTCCAGAGTTTCCACAGTACTAAGGAGTTGTAAGAGTTGGAACTGTGCAGAGTACAGAGCTCTTGTTGAACAATCTGCTCTAAAGAGACCACAGCCAAGAAACAAAATATACTCTAGCACTAAGATAATGTCTACATTAAGCTGACCCTAAGAAATATTTCTAAAAGCTTCCAAAGGATCAAGCTAGTCCATCCACAAATTAATTATCTACCAGATGAAATGCAACACCCTCCGAAGGAAGATTACAAATACACACTTTTAACACCATAGCATTCAGATTATGTAGCATACAAATAAAAATCACCTGACTTAAAAGGCAGCAGGAAAAGGGGACTTGTTACCAGGAAAAAACACTAGGCAACTGCAATGGGACACAAAAAGATGCAGATGATAGAATAGAAAAATAAGGACTTTGAAGTCACAATTGTAAATATGTTCAAGTGTCATAAAGGAAAAGATGCTATTAATGGTTAAATGGATGGAAAATAACAGCAGAGAAATGGAAAATTTAAAATCAAAGAGTTGACTGGACCTTCTATAGCTAAAAAAGAAAAACATCTAAAATGAAAGAAATTAGCCAGGTGTGGTGGCACATGCCTGTAATTCCAGTACTTGGGAGGCTGAGACAGGTAGTTTGGAGATTTGAGGCTGCTGTGGTAACTTAGCAAGATCCTGTTTCAAAATGATAAAAAATAAAAAGGACTGAGGGTGTAGCTCAGAGGTACAATGCTCCTGGGTTCAATACCCTGTACCACACACATACACACAAATAAAATAAAATAAAATAAATTGATTAATGTGCTTAGTGGCAGATTACAGATGTCAGAAGGATGGGTGGTTGAGTTTGAAAACAAATCACTGGAAATGGTCTAATCTGAAAACAAGAAAAGGGGTTTTTGTTTTTTATAAGCCTCAGTAACTGGGAAAATATGAAGAAAGCTATCATATATGTAAATGGAGTGCAAGAGGAGAGAGGAGGGAATTGTATAGGAAAGTTATATTTGAATAAATGTTGGTTATGTTTTTGCCAAATTTTATTTTTTAAGGCAGCTATAAATGCAAGAAATTCAAAACCTCCAAGCATGAAAAAATAGAAAGGAAAGAATGAAGGAAGGAAGGATGGAAGGGAGGGAGGGAGGAAGGAAGGGAGGGAGGGAAAGAGGGAGGTAGGTAAAAGGAAGGAAGCCCCACACTTAAGAAACAAAGAAAAGATTTTTCTTTGACTGTATTTAGAGGAGAACTCAGGGAATGGAATAACTTCTTTAAAGGTCTCAAAGGGAAAAAAAGTCAATCTACAATTCTATAAACACTAGATATACCTTTAAAAAACGAAGGCAGCTCAGTGCACCAGAGCCAAACTATGGAACCTGCCTAGGAGACCATCAACAGATGAGTGGACTACCAAAGTGCGGGATGCACACACCATGGAATTTTACTCAGCCATAAAGAACAAAATTATGTCATCTACAGGAAAATGGGTGGAACTAAATATTATGCTAAGGGAGATCAGCCAGTCTCAGAAAGTGAAGGTCACATGTTTTCTTATATGTGGAAGCTAGAGAGAAATTGAGAAACGAAAGGGACTTCAGATAAATGGGGAGAGACCAGTAGAAGAATGGGGGGTGGGACGAAAGAGGCTTGAGGAAGAAAACTGTTCAAATAATGCTATGTATAGACAGGACGTCATCAATGTTTAGGGATGGAGGAGCGGGTGGGGTCCATGCTGTGTGCCTGGATGTTCCTCTCACCTGAGCCACACCAGGATGCACAATTACAATGCACCAATAAAAGTCTACTTAAAAAATGAAGGCAATAAGGGTAATACTTGACCAACAAAACAATAATGTAGAATTGGATTACAACTCAAAGTGTAAGTAAATATCCACTTATATACTGACATTAAAAAATGACACAGAATAGACAAATATCTCAATGTGGAACATTTCAAAAGATTTATGGGGATGTCCCACCCTTAAAGAGGTGGCATGTAAGTCCCCACTCCTTAGGCATGGGCTGCACATAGGCACTGCCTTCCCCAGAATACAGTATGGGACGGGGGCAGGGGCTGATTTGACAATGGAAAAGCCTCACAAACATTACCTCAGCCAAGTAATCAAGATTAACCTCTGCAACCATAAGTCACAGCAAGAATGTCCTCCTGGATGTTACATGGTGAAGTGACACTTCACCCTCGTGGCTTTCCTCTGAAATGCTTTCTACTAAAAGAAAATAGTGCTAAAAGGGAATTCAGGTCTGCAGATCACGTCCTCAAAATGCCAAATATGTAGATACATGCAAAAAACCAACTTCCTTCCTTCCTTCCTTCTTTTTGTATTGTTTAATTGAAGTAAAACAATGCAGTGCTTAGAATATTGTAAAAGTAAAGTTCATGTCTCCAGTCGACAAAGGATAGGAGGAATATAACATATAACCTTATATAATACATGAAGGCTGGAATATTCATTTGTGGTAATGGTAGATACTGATAAACTAAGGAGATACATTATAATCCCTATAGCAACAACAAAAAGTTATTTAACTAGGTATATCTAGCCCGATGTAGTTGCGCATGCCTATAATCCCAGTACTTGGGAGGCAGAGATAGGAGAATCGAAGGTTCAAGGCCAGCCTCAGCAATTTGGAGAGACATCCAGGAACTTAGTGAGACCCTGTTTCAAAATAATAAATAAAATAGGGCTGTGGTGTAGTTCAAAGATAGAATGATCCTTGGTTCAATCCCCAGTAACACACACACACACACACACACACACACACACACACACACACATCTAAGAAGTCTGTTGAAGAAATAGAATCCAATTAAAGAACAAAACAACAAAAACAAAAACTTGATTTTCCTAAAAAGGATGAATAAAAGAACAAAAAAGCAGGCCAGATAGAAAAAATAACAAAGTAGTAGATTTTGAATTCAACTATATAAATACAGCAATCCCTCAGTATCCATGAAGGATTGGTTGTAGAACCACACATGGATACCAAAAGCTCCAGGTGCCCAAGTCCCTTATGGAAAATGGTGTTATATGCACACAGAACCTATACAAGTCTCTCTATATACTTTAAATAATCTCTATAGTACTTAGAATACCTAATACAATGAAAAGTATAGTATTAAATACTGGTGATGCTATATTATTTAGGGAACAAGGACAAAAAAGTACATGCTTAGCACAGATGTTATTTTAAAAAATATATATTTTGATCCCTTGTTGGCTGAATCATGGATGTAGAACCACAGATACAGACAACCAGCTCTAAGTACACTAAATATATTGAGCCAATACTGCAGTTAAAAGGCAGGGATTGTTAGACTAGCTACCAACACAAGGCCTATCTATGTGCTGCTTGTAATGGAAGCCTTTTAAATAAAAAGACATTGGCTGAAAGTCAAAGGTTACAAGCTGGACGTGGTGGTGCACGCTTGTAATCCCAGCATTTGGGAGGCTGAGACTGGAAGATCCGGGTTCCAGGCCAGCCTCATCTATCTAGTGAGGCCCTCTGCAACTTAGTGAGACCCTGTTTCAAAATAAAGAATAAAAAACAGGGCTGGGGGTGTAGCTCGGAGGTAGAATGCCCCTGAGTTCAATCCCCAGTACCGAAAAAAAAAAAAAGAAAGGCAAAGGTTACAAAAAAAGATAATCTACCATGCAGAATCTCAATCTCCAACCAATATTACTGCTTTCGAATCTAGAATTCACTCTCATTCTCTCTCCAGTTTGCCTGCCCTTCCTACAGAAGCTGGGAATGCTGGTTATCCTTTTCCTATCCCCCCTTACAGCTAGAGGTGGCCACTTTATCTAATTCTCAGATGTAAGATGCACATAGAAACTTCCAGGGAGTGCATTAGTTTTCTTGATAAACAATATGTGTGTGTGTGTGTGTGTGT